>OY757144.1:4975071-5192694 GCA_963583835.1 Drosophila immigrans
AGATACCTTTGCATCATTTTTTGAGATACTTTTGTATCTTTAAGATACTATTGTATCTTCGAGATACTTTTGTATCTTTAAGATACTTGTGCATCATTTTTGAGATACTTTTGTATCTTTAAGATACTTTTGCATCATTTTTGAGATACTTTTGCATCTTCGAGATACTTTTGTATCTTTAAGATACTTTTGCATCTTCGAGATACTTTTGCATCATTTTTGTGATACTTTTGTATCTATGGGATACTTTTGTATCTTTAAGATACTTTTGCATCATTTTTGAGATACTTTTGCATCTTTGAGATACTTTTGCATCTTCGAGATACTTTTGTATCTATGAGATACTTTTGCATCATTTTTGAGATACTTTTGTATCTTTGAGATACTTGAAGATACAAAAGTATCTCGAAGATACAAAAGTATCTCATAGATGCAAAAGTATCTTAAAGATACAAAAGTATCTCGAAGATACAATAGTATCTCAAAAATGATGCAAAAGTATCTTAAAGATTCAAAAGTATCTCGAAGATACAATAGTATCTTAAAGATACAAAAGTATCTCAAAAATGATGCAAAAGTATCTCGAAGATGCAAAAGTATCTTAAAGATACAAAAGTATCTCAAAAATTATGCAAAAGTATCTCATAGATACAAAAGTATCTCGAAGATGCAAAAGTATCTTAAAGATACAAAAGTATCTCGAAGATGCAAAAGTATCTCAAAAATGATGCAAAAGTATCTTAAAGATACAAAAGTATCCCATAGATACAAAAGTATCTCAAAAATGATGCAAAAGTATCTCATAGATACAAAAGTATCTCGAAGATGCAAAAGTATCTTAAAGATACAAAAGTATCTTTTGTACTTTAATATCTTTTGGAATATTGGCTGAAAACAACAAAAAATAATATAAAATTTGACCAGAAAATTTACAAGGGGGAGGCATGGAAAATTGGCCAAAAATCGAAAAATCCTTCGTAACTTCGTCATTGGAAGGACGATTGGGATGTCCTTTGGCATGAAGATAGTGCTGGATGCATGATGAACGATTATGCAATCAAAAGGACGAATATCCTTTTAGGAGTAAAGTTAGAAGGACTTTTGTCAAAAGAGAAAATAAGCGATAACTCGGCCATATCCTTGCTGATCCTTTCGAGTCCTGTGGCAATCAACTCGTCTTAAGAAGGACTATCAGCTGGCCAAAGGACATTTTGATCGTCCTTTTCGTTTTCGAGATATCCAGGATTTTCTCATTTTGTTGCGATTTCCTGCATTTTTTTCGACTCCGCAATTAAAAATTTGCAAGTCCAAAAATTAAAAAATGGTGCATACTTTAGGGGGTGGAATATAAATTTTAGTCAAAAACTTAAAATGTGTTTATCTTGGAAACTGCAGCAACAATTTAGATTGCCATTGGCCGGTCGATAGTCCTAATAACTACGTTTAAAAATAACTGCCGATTGTCATTAAAAAAATAACGAATATATAAAAAAAACAAACATGAATTTTTCGAAAAAATCTACAAGGGGGAGCATGGAAAATTGGGCAAAATTTCAAAAATCCTTTGTAACTTCGTCATTTGAAGGACTATCGGAATGTCCTTTGGCATATAGATAGTGCTGAATGCATGATGGACGGCTATGGTATCCAAAGGACGAATATCCTTAAAGCAACAGAGTTATAAAGACTTTTTTGCTGAGAGAAAACAAGCCCTAGCTCGGCCATATCCTTGCTAATCCTTATGAGTCCTGTGTCCATCAACTCGTCTTAAGAAGGACTATCAACTGGCCAAAGGACATTTTGATCGTCCTTTTCGTTTTCGAGTTATCCAGGATTTTGACATTTTTCAGCTATTTCTTACATTTTTTTTGACTCCCGACAAAAAATTTTGCAAGTGCGAAAATGAAAAAAAAACTTGCATACTTTTGGGGATTGAATTTGAAATTTAGCTCCAAATTTTAATTTTCAGCGCCTGCTGTGATGGCTGAAGATGAGCGGATTTTTAGATGCATGCTAACGGTTTTTTAAATATAAGTTCAAAGTACATAAAATAGACATCCTATTTTTTTATTTTTTTAATTTGAATTTAACGTACTTTCAATTTGAATTTAAAGTTTTTACAATTTAAATTTAACGCTCATAAAGATTGAATCTAGCGTTCTTTTTTAATTTAATGCAGAAAGTTCCTTGGCCTTGGGGCGTTATTATTCATAACTATCTCTAATTACTTACCGTACTTACCTCTTCAGTTGAAGTCTTTCATTTTAAGTTGCCAAATTAAAACAAAGTTTTGTTAATTGATTTTTATTAATTTATACCATATACATTGTTATTTTTCCTAACTAGAACAGTGTACAAACATATACATAAATTTAGTGCATCAAATTAATTAAAATTGCTAGTTAAATACACTTTCAGATGGACCTTTGAAAAATCGTTATTTATCTGGCGCCCACATGCTTTTAGATGAATTCAGTTTTTAAACTATCCATTTTAAAAATACGTTATCATGTCAAACTTGCGAGATGGAGTTACCACATGTTACAAAATCCTGACAATTTCCACATGGTTATTCTTTAATTAACATTATTACAAATTTTCAAACGCGCATAAAAAGGCGCGTAATTTGAAACAGGTTGTTATTTCGATGTTTGTGGAAACAATCTAGACATCGCCTAGAGCATTTTTCTCTCAGTATTAAGTCTGGCTATGCTAAGGGTCTAATTTAATATATATATATTTAATTATTAAGAAAACCCTCGATGTCTGCCGCATACTTCGCTGTTACTCCATCTCCACTTTTAGAGCCGTTACAGGAGTTTACTCGAAATGTCACTGTAAGCGCCCAGCAGCATGAAGTTGGCTGTGCTACGCAGATCTGGTCACCCAAGAGCTGTTGATCGCACTGTTAGGGCTAACAGCGGCTTAACATAACATTGAGCCAACATTCGATAAATTGCAGTATATCTATGTTGATATCGATAAAGCAATATATCGCGTAATGACGATCATTTGTTGTTGTTGCGCTGCTAGATTCGGACGTGTATTCCCAATCTTTCTGCCCTTTTTCTTCCCAACAATGCACTAACTAATTTCAAAACTTCGCTGTTGACGCAAAACGCTATTTGTTTTTGTTATTAGTGAAAACGTAACATTGATCTCCACAGCCGATTCGAGACTTAACAACAACAACAATAACGACACAATGTCTGGTCCGCCTGCGTACGACGAGTTTGCTGCCAATTTCGAATAACATTTAAACAATAAGTCGTGTGTGCGTATGCGTGTGTGTTAGTTTAAGCCGTGTGTGAAAGAGAGAAAGAGGGAGAGAAGTGAAAAGTGAAGCATATCAAAATGCAATTACAATTGATAATTACAATTCCATAGTGTTTAGAGTGTATCGTGGCGCCATCTAGAAGTCCCCAATTGTACTAACTTCACCATCTGCAGTTTGATCACAAAAACGGGTAAGCAACAAATGAAACCAGTTGGTTAATAATAATACAATGTAATATCGTGCGTGTGTGTGTGCCTTGGTGTGTGTGCATATGTGGCTTCGAAATATAATTTGAAACATTTGTTGTTGCTGCCCCGTAATGATGATAAAGAAGAAACGGCTGTTTGCCTGTTTGCTGCAGTCAATTCGACTGTCCGATTGACGTTTTCCACCCTCCCCTCTCTCGCTCGCTCTTTCAGCCAGCAGCCGCAGCAGCTAATACAACACACACACTCGCACACACGCATGCAGAAATTGTCACACACACACACACAGATGCGTAAAAGTACTTTTATCACACACACATACGCATACTCCAACATCCAAAACGAATTCACACACATTCATCTTCGCTTCGCTTCAGTTTTGTTGTTGGCCTCTCTCCCTCTTCTCGCCTCGCATTTTCGTTTCCTTTTTTTGCTTATTTACTTTTGTTGTTGTCGTTGCTCTGTTGTTGTATTGTTCTGATGTGCAGCCTGCAACGCGTTTCGTAGCAGGCAGCTACGATAAAGGCTCGGTTCGCTTCCCCCCAAAATGCGCATCATCATTTTCGCTTCTTTTTCTGTTGTTTGTTTTGACTCTGACTCTGACTCTGGCTTTGACCAAACGGCAGCGGCAGCAGCAGCAGCAGCTGATGATTCATCTGCCCATACACGGAAACAGCTTTTGTCTGTCGACGCACGAATGCAATGCAAAAGCTCGACTCGACTCGATTCAATTCGATTCGATTCGACTCGACTCATTCATGATGTGTAAAAAAAAAAACCCAGTGTTTAGTTGTTCCGGTCGAGTTATGCATACACATTATGAGATTATAACAAAAATAATAATATTATAATGCTAATTATTATTAGCGCGCTAATCGCCCAATCAGCGATCGCACGAATGTGTAAATTAAGCATTTTCGATTTTTCGATTAGTCAGCTGCGCGTGCTGCTGACTAACAAACCAAGCCGGGTATAATAAGGTCTGGCTGGTTTTCGATTTATGATCTGTGAAGAGTCAAGTGCAGCTGCCAAATTAAATAGCTGCATTCACACTTCTTGCAAGCAGTTCAATAGCAATTGCGTACGCCAAAGTTAAGCAGTGCAAATCTGCATTTCATTTACGGAGTATCTTCGGGTCGTACATTGCTTCTCATTTTGTACCTGACACGAAATATGTGAAATGCAAAGAAACTAAAAAGTGCTGATGCCATGAGAGTTGCATTTTCCCTTGACATAACTTTTGACTCGATGCGAGCCGAGGTGAGGCTTTATTTAAGCTGCATGTCGCGGCTTTGCGTATTGATTGATTGCTCAACTCGAATTCAGATTCAGATTCAAGACTCAATTGAATAAAGAAAGATATGGCCGATACGACGACGACGAGAACGACGACAGCAGCGTGTAAACATTAAAAGCATGTGAAATATTTTCAGCCATATATCGCATCAAGAGCGAGGGTGGCTTCAAAAATGATTGCGAGCAATTTTGTATTTCATGGATTTAAATGGATATGTTTCTAACTCTTTTCTTATGAAAAAATACTAAAATACGTTATTACATTTTCCAAATTATTGACTTTCTGATTATCTGATGTAACAGATTGGAAATGCCCATAATGTAATATTCAAAGAATCATGAAAACTGCGAAGACGCAGAATAAGAGAGAAATCTATAAGTTTAACACCATATTTGAGACTGTATTAACTAAATTTAAAATATTCATTAAGACAAAATTACATTTTGAGAATTATTTTCAAAAAAGATTTAAGTTAAGAAAGTCAATTTTTAAGAATGATAACGTAGTGCGTTTTAAATAATTTTGCAATTTTCCTTGAGGGTTTGGCATAACTTGACGCTGACTTATCGAGCAGCCCTCGTTGGGGGGAGCACCCCAAAAAAGAATTTACTGGGAAGCATTTAAAGTCAGTGCGATATATGCTCACAATCCTGACCCTCTGTTGAGCAGGGAATGCTCTGCTTTATGGCGATACACACACACACACATACACTCCAAGCATAAATGCGACTGCTTATCTCTAATATCACTGTGGTCCCCTATTAGTTGCTGGGCTGCGAAGGGGGGAGGGATTTGAGAGTGAGAGTGAGAGGGAAAGGGAAAGGGAGAGAGGGGGAGAAGTCAAGGGGGAGAGTGAGTGAAACATGCATATTCAGATTTCATTTAATTTTTGTGTCATTCTCCCCCAAAGACGGCAGCGAAACAAAAAGAAGTAGTTGAAGAAGAAGCAGCAGAAGAACAAGAAGAAGAGCACAAACACACACACACACTAAACACACACACACACACTAAACACACACATAAACACATGTTGATCATGCATGAAAGCGGGCCGCATTTTACCCCGAAACCAAACAGAGCCTAAAAACTCTTACGGAAAACTGTTGCGCAGGAGGGGAGTGCATATGTATGTGTGTGTGTGTGTCTCTGTGTGTGTGTGTGTGTGTGTGTGTGTGTGTGTGTGTGCTGCGGGGCTGTTGCAAGAACCCATTTGTTGTTGCAGAGTCGCCGGAAACGGCGTTAAATGCGTAACAAGGCGCTTTTCAATTTAACCGATCCAAATACAAATAAAAAGCGAAAAGCATTAAATAAATGAAATTGTGTGTATGCAAAACATTCACGTTGCTCTGCCAGCGACCTGACAGCTCTTCTTCTTCGCGTTATCTGCGTGGATAAAACGCACTGAATGAAACTGTCACATTCAACAGCAACAACAACAGCAACAGAAACTGAAAAAAGCACCAAGAATTAAATGTGAAAGAAGCGAGTGCGCTTTGGCACGCCGCACCTTGAATACTCTAGCATTAAGTGGGCTACATAAAATATAAATAAATTCATTTAAAACAGCGACAGTTGAATGGATAATAATACATTATTTACTACTACTAAACCAAATTTAAATTCGAGACAGTTTTTAAAATAAATTGATTATTATTATTAATATGTTATAACAATATTATTCTTCACTTAAGAAAATATTATTACCTACAGTTGATAAAATAAAATTATTTATTTATCCAAAAAGCAATATTTAAAATACCAATTTGATTACTTCAAAATGTTTTTTTGTTCTAGTATGTATAACCACTTAACACAGAAGAGTTAAATCGTTAGTCATATTTATAAAAATAATAATATTAAAAATACTCTTTGAAAACACGGCTAAAATACGGTGGGATTACTTCAATATGTTATTAACATTATTAAGTTTTTTTTAAGGCATAAATGGGATTAATCATGTTTTATGCTTAATAATGATAATTCATTGGTAATTAGTTGTGAATTTAAGAAGTTTTCCAGCAAATTAATTAATATTACTTAATTAATTAGTTTACCTATGGAAATCATACTAAAACTGACGTCAAGTATTCTGAAATAATAAATTCAAAACCCACTTTATGGTAACAACTTTGAACTATAGTCAACTGATGATCGGGCCGAAATCAAAACACATACAATAATATTTCATAGTATGAATCATCTGAAATGAATTTCAGTTTAAAAGCTAAGCTGAAAGTCGAGTTCACAGAGACGAGGGCAGCCTAACAGCTGAAGAGCTCAACGAGGCCACCCTCGAACTCGGTTAGGGTATAAAACTGAAACTCAACTCAAACGCAACGCAACGCAACGAAAAACAAACAGAGCTTAATTGAAATTTTTCATTGCTCTGCGATGATATTTTTTTGTGGTTGCAACATTTCGATATTGAGCGGCGCGTCGCAAAGTTCGGTTCCAAGTTCCACACTCATCATGTGTTAGAAAAACGAAAAAAAAAAAGAAGAAAAATTAAGAGTGCTGCACTTTTTGTTTGGATTCGTTTCTTGAATCAAGTTGTAGTCACAATCTTTGCTCTCTATCTATAAGGTGGGTTGATCACTTTCCTTAGGGCATCGCTGACCTTTTCCCCAGCTTATCTTCGCCTGTTTTTTCGAATTGATCATAAAATTGTATACGAGAAAATGCATCGACAAACAGCTGCTGATAGCACGAAATTCGAATATTCTTGTACTTACAACAAAATGACACAATGATAACAAATATTTTAACAACAATTTCGAGGGAAGCGAAATGACTGAAAACTGAAAACAAAGGAAGACATTTCCGGTTCCAGGATTACTAATACAAATTTCGGCTTAAAAACCATTACTTTGCATAACGAAATGGAAATGTCGTGTGTGATTTGTGACAATGCAATACAATGCCGAAAGGAAGTTGTAAAGAAATAAAGAAACGACCCGCAACTATTTTCAAACTGACAGTTAAAATAAATCCAATTTAACAGAAAATATAATTGTGAAACCGAATCGGATAATTTTAAATTTTAATCGCATTCCATTGAAGCTAATTTAATATTTAGAATTGCAGAATTTTCAAGGGAAATATTAAGGTTTTTAAATTAAATATATAATTTACAGCTCGAAAACATAATAGATACATTCATATATAAATCACAATATTCGTTGACTTTATAGAACAATACTCAATTAAGTCATGGTTTGAACACATTCTATACATTAGCTCTGATTAGAAATAGAAAAATAAATTGAATGCCAGCTTGAACCGTATCAGAGTTATTAAGCGCTATTAATTTAAATAAATATACTATGTTAAGAAAATAGAGATTAGCGTTTCCAAAGAGTAAAAAGTTGTCGCTTTAGATGTGCGGAGCTTTGAAACACAGATAAGTTCGCTTCAGCTGCAATGTAACGGATTAAAGTTGCACCGTTATAAAGCAAACTTTCGACGAAGTGCACACGACTAGTAAATACCCTATAGAAGGCTATTATTAATTGAGTTTCTGACTTAACTTGATTGTTATTTATGGAACACATAAATAGGACAATGAAGTATTACTAATAATCCGATATTAAATTAATAATAACAAATATATTGCACAAAACATGATTAAACATTAACAATTGAGTTTCTATGCAAGCTCAATTGTTATTTAAAAATAGAGTTTCATTACGTATAATTTCTCATAGTGGTAATATTATAATTAATTAATATAATCTGATATTGTATATAATGAAATTTATTTAAAGAAACAAATTACTGATCGGAAAAGTATGTGTAAAAAGCCTCATCAATTATTTCTTATTTGTATGTTAGCAATAACTTATAGGATGAAAAAATAAAGGCAGATCTGATGTTAATAACAACAGCAGCTCCAACTACTGAAAAAATTAATTCCGATTTAAAAATAATAAATAATAATTGATGGTTTTTATAACATACTTTTTCGCTCCGTATTATATTTCGTTAAATCCTCAAATACGAAAGGAGGTAAATTCATTTGACTTTACTTAAATATAGTCTGCTATATCAATCACAAAATTAAAACAAAAATATCAGATAATAATAAGATTTCAATGGCCTTTTGCAGCATGGACGTTCCCACACAGTCTATATACCCGCATTCCGCAACGCTTTTCGCTGCCATTTGTGCCTGTGTCTTTGTGACCATCGGCGTGTTCGGTAAGTCTCGAAAGCCCCCCGATCGGGCATCAAATGCCCCAACACAATTTGAATATGCTACTACTACTACGAATATATTTATATGATTGCAGGAAATCTGATTACGCTGTTGGCGCTGCTCAAAAGTCCGACGATACGCGAACATGCGACAACAGCGTTTGTCATCTCGCTCAGCATATCGGATCTGCTCTTCTGCTCCTTCAGCCTGCCCCTGACAGCCGTTCGATTCTTCCAGGAGGTAAAACGCTAGTTATCATCCCTAAATTACCTGATTTATTTCACATTTTAACTATATATATTCTAGAGCTGGACATTCGGCAGCACATTATGCAAGATCTTTCCGGTGATCTTCTATGGCAACGTGGCCGTTTCGCTGCTCAGCATGGTGGGCATTACACTCAATAGGTAGCATATGGCAAACTTCATTTCGATGTCACACGCTTAACTATCTTTTACCATATAATTCTAGGTATATACTCATCGCTTGTCACAGCAGATACTCACAGATCTACAGGCCCAAGTTCACAACGCTGCAGCTGCTGTTCGTCTGGGCCGTGTCATTTCTGCTACTGGTAAGATGCACCAAACTATCGATGTTTTCTTCGATAGTAAATAACTGACAAAACAGATTGTTGATGTCAAGTTTGCATTAAAAATTGAGCTGCAAAAATACAATAAAATAATTGTTTTTGAATGGCTTTTCCATTTAAAAGAATTACATGTATTAAAAGTTAAAAGCTATTTATCGAAACTATCGATTAACATCGATATTTATCACTTTTAACGATCCGCCACTGCAAACGTTGTGTATTAATCTTTGCAATGCTTTCAGCTACCTCCCATTTTGGGCATTTGGGGCGAGATGGGACTGGATGAGGCAACCTTCTCCTGCACAATACTCAAGAAGGATGGCAAATCAATTAAGAAAACGCTGTTCCTCATTGGTTTCCTGCTGCCGTGTTTGGTCATCATCATTTCGTACTCCTGCATCTATATAACTGTGCTGCACCAGAAGAAGAAGATCCGCAGTCATGATAACTTCCAAATTGGCGCTGCCGGCGGTGCAAAGAATGCATCAGCGTCCGGCGGCTCGTATGTGACGACGACGAGCACCCGCAAGGCGAGGGAGGACAATCGCCTCACTGTGATGATGGTCACCATATTCTTGTGCTTCCTCATCTGCTTCCTGCCGCTGATGCTGGCCAATGTGGTGGACAATGAGCGGACAACCAACTATCCTTGGCTGCATATCATTGCCTCTGTCATGGCCTGGGCGTCCAGTGTCATCAACCCGATCATCTATGCAGCCAGCAATCGCAATTACAGGTGAGTTCTTACGTCGTTGTCTTAAATTACCCGAACTATATGATTAATCTAAATTTGTATTAATTTGTAGGGTCGCGTACTTTAAGATCTTCGCATTGCTCAAGTTCTGGGGAGAACCGCTGTCGCCGATGCCAAGTAGAAACTATCACCAAAGCAAGAACTCAAAGGAATTATCTGGCGTTATTCGCAGCACGCCATTGTTTCACGCTGTTCAAAAGAACAGTATCAACCAAATGTGCCAAACATATTCAGTATGATGAGTCTTTTGTATTCGACGACGAGTTTGCAATACACACACCAATTAATCTACTTATTAATCATATGTATTTTTTTTCCTCCCTAATTTATACAAATCTACATACCTACTATACATAAACAAATTTATTATTATTATATTCGAGAGCACATAAGAAAACGACAACAAACAATAAATATAGAGAATACGATTATATTGTGACGATATAAACTAAATATGGCCTTAACTTTGCCAGATCCTTGCGCATTTGCCTTGAACTTATATTGCTAGCCTACCCTGGATAAAATCTACCGATTGGCATTCAAAAATCACGGTTTCATCTAAGAATCCAACACTTGCAAATTTGAAGTCGTGAAAATGTGCGAAAAACACAAAATCAAGGATATCTCGGAAACTATAAAAACTACAAGGACGATTTGGATGTCCTTTGGCCAGATGATGGGCCTAATCAATACGCATAGTTTGACACAGGACTCGACAGGAT
Source organism: Drosophila immigrans (assembly GCA_963583835.1). Classification (NCBI taxonomy): domain Eukaryota; kingdom Metazoa; phylum Arthropoda; class Insecta; order Diptera; family Drosophilidae; genus Drosophila; species Drosophila immigrans. The sequence goes on from OY757144.1 coordinate 4,986,115, forward strand.
ACGCAAGGATACGCCAGAGTTATAGCTAATTTTCTGTATGAAAAAAATCAGGATTATCTCGGCTCCTGTAAGGATATTCGTCCTTTTTATTTTATGATTCGATAGAGTACAGTTAGCACTACGTGTGTTCCAAAGGACATCGCTGTAGTCCTTCAAATGGCTGAGATAAGGACGATTTTTCAAATTTTTTGCGATTTTTGCATGTTCCCCCCTTGTAGAAATTTAGGGCAATATTTTTGAAATAAATGTCCATATCTCGGCCAAATCCTGCCGCATTTTGGCAGGACATGTTTTGCTAGGATCGCCAGGACGAACTCTACCGATCTGCATCAAAAAAATATGGGGTCATCTAAGAATCCAACACTTGTAAAATTTCAGTCCAAGGGATGCTGATAATATGCTGAAAACACAAAATCAAGGATATCTCGGAAACTACAAGGACGATTTGGATGTCCTTTGGCCAAATGATAGGTATTATCAATACGCTTCGTTTGACACAGGACTCGACAGGATACGCAAGGATATAGCCGAGTTATAGGCAATTTTCTGTATGAGAAAAATCAGGATTATCTCGGCTCCTGTAAGGATATTCGTCCTTTTTATTTTATGATTCGATAGAGTACAGTTATCACTACTTGTGTTCCAAAGGACATCGCTGTAGTCCTTCAAATGACTGAGATAAGGACGATTTTCCGAATTTTCGGCGTTTTTTGCATGTTCCCCCCTTGTAGAAAATTAAGCGCAATTTTTTCGTACGATTCTCGAAATCCTTGAATGCCAATTGGTGGATTTGACCTAGCTGAGCATAAAAATGCGTGTCCATTTTGAATACGGCAGGACTCTACAGCAGGAGAGCCTCTTGAATGAATCCTTGAACAGAAACAGAACCTCCGCAATTAACCCCCCGTTAAAAATACATATTTGAATTTTTTAACGTATTATTTGTATTAAAAATAATCGATAAATCTTTAAATGAATCGGCTGATTTGCTAGCGTTCATTTTGGCAAATACAGTTACACAATTCGCATTAGATGAAGTTGATTTATAAGGACATCAGTCAGGATTAGCGGGAATGAGCCAGGACACCTGCAAAGAGAGTAACTGAATATCGATAACAGCGGCTGTCATCGCCAATCGATGAAGCCACAATTAGCAGGATATTATTTTAATTTGCAATTTGTGAATTGTGGAGGTCAATAAATTATTTTTGATGCCAGGACGATAATAAAATTTGCTTCCAAAATGCACACAATTTGTCAATTTGTAAATTGTATGTCAGTAATCAGTGTCTTTGTGTGTGTGCAAGTCCGGTATGTTTGTGTTTCATTCGCCATCGATAGAAAGTTATCAACTTTGTGCAGCGCCATCTAGTGTTCTCATTCGTCTAAAATGCCAATGATTTTGTGCGCCAGCGAGTTATCGCTATCATTTAAATGTTGCGCACAAATCGCGCGCACCTCATGCAACTTGGCATCGTTACGGTTGCGCTCCTCCTCGGTCTTGGCCTCCATCCTCTGCATTCTCTGATCCGCATCATTCGAGTGGCTGCTCAGCTGGCTGCTGCTGCGACTTATCGATTTCACAGTGTTACTGTCGCCCACAAAGGGGCGCGATCGTCCGCCGCCACCATAGATCGGAGTTGGTACTATCAGTAGCTGTTTGTTTATAGCTGCAACTCCAGTTCCACTCTGGCCAAAGCCCATGGCGGCGCCGTCGCGAACGGCAAGCGCATTGTACGTCTTGCCATTGTAGTTGGCATTGAAGAACTTGTGAAACCATTGCAAGAACTCGAAATTGTCCTGAAAGCGTCCCTTGATCAGCCGTTCGATTGGAATTTCCTTTTTCACAGTGTTTTTTTGGAAGCTCGCTTGCAGAAGCTTAAAGTTATGCACGAATTCATACTCCTGATTGGCTCGAAACTTGATGCGTTTGATGGGCACCGATTTCGGGAACATCATGTCCATAAACTGGCAATAGGCTGCGCCTAAAAACCAACAATTAAATCAAAGATAAACCACAAACAAATTGAGTCTCACCAGTGCAGAGTTCCTCGATCTTGCGGAACTCGGACTGCAATTGGGAATTCACCCAGCTGAGCATATCGTGGCGCGACCAATTCTGCGACGATACAGTCGTCAAGTGCACATTGACAGCCATTTTATGTTATTTTGCTGAATTCCTTTAACTACGTGAATGGTACAAAAAATATTTAAATTGATTTTTTCCGATTGAAATTTGGAACCTATAAATGTTCCTGGGCTAAATAAATTCTATACGGACACAACTGAATGATACAACTGTTAAGGCAAAAATAAAGGGCCTACATGGATCCCAATATAATTCATCCAGTTGTCAATTAATCCGTAACCACTGTAAGCAAACAGTGTCCACGTGCGAAGCGCCTGCGGCCAGCCTCCTTGAAGTTGACTTCCAACTGGAACACTGCCCAGTGAACACTTACAAAAGCTGCCTGCGGCCAGGCTCCTTGAAGATGTCTCCCAACTGGAACACGGACAAAATCTGCTTGCTACATGACCTCCAATTGGAGCTCGGTTTGTTCTTAGTAGCTTAAAGCTCACAAACACACACACACACACACTCAGGGAGAAACACACGCGACACAAACACATGGCGAGATTTCACATTTAAAAAAAATGGTTTTATTTTCTTATTCCTTCTTGCTTTCTTTTTCAGGAGAATTTCTTAGCGCACACTATAATATATAAGACAGTTGTTATATATTTATGCCTTGACGGCGAATTTGCGTTGTGGGAAGATGGAACGCTTGCGGATTTCCTTGAGCGTCTTGCGGTTGGCGTCGCGGGGCGACAGCGCCTTGCGCATGGCGCGCGTCTTCTTTTTGCGCAGATCCAAAGGCTTGTACTTCTTGTTCTTGAACACCTTGCGCAGATTCTCCTTCTGCTTCTGGTGCATCACAATGTAGACGCGAGCGATGGCCTTGCGCACAACGCGACTGCAAGACAAGAATAACAATTAATATACAACTTAAAAGTTCTTGTTGTTGTCTCGAGACTTACATCTTGGACAGCTTGGAGGGTGCTCCGCCGGTGACTTTAGCCACACGCAGATTGAGCAGCTCATTCTTGAGCTCATCCAATTGCTTGGTGAGCTCGCGCTTGTCCTTGGTTCTCAATTCGGAGCACTTAACCTTCACCTGTGGTGTTTAACAGCAGCGGGCGAAATAACAAGAAAAAAAATGCAACATATTAGTTTTTTATTCGATTCACACACACACACAAAAAATAATAAAGCACACACGATATTTGTGCATTTTGCTGAATGTTTCACATCTTTGGGGTTTATTTTATAGGCGGATGTGTTTTATTTTGCAAAATTAAAAAATTCACAGAAACTCGGCACCAACCATTTTTCTCGCTGGTCACGTCAAAAAAGAAAGAACTAGGGCCGTGCAATCGAGCTAGGGCTACGGCATGAAAACAAACGCCGATATATGACAGTTGCACGCACTTTACAGCACTGCTGTTGCTCAGCACTGGTGTGAAGCCGTGAGCGGTATTTTTTAGGTATAAAAATATTCAAGTGTTTTTTGTTGGTATTTTTAAGCTTCTAATTGTTTGGTTTTAATCTCGCTTTATTGTGAAAAATTATATTTTGGAATTGAAATCTGATTATCAAAATACTCATTATCAAAATACTCATTAAGTGACATGAATTTTTTGAATATTCTTGAAAAAAACACGCAAATAACAAACTGTTCAAAATGACGCGCCTTTTTACACACGTCTTGTAGCTTTAGCAAAATGCTTAATGAAGAGTAACCAGGTCGCAATTATTTGATTTCCAAGATTTTGGTATATTTTGTCAGCTTATGTCTTGGAAATTATTTTTGGTTTGCACCTTTTCTTTAAAGGCTTATACTAGATGCGCGAAAACTAAAATTTTTCTTACGAATATTGTTTTTTAACACCCGTATATAATCGAAACGAAAACTATCGTTGCATGCAATGCTGCATTTACCGAAAATACTGATTTATCGAGGAAAGTGCTATCGATGTTTCGCCACCTCTAGTTTGACAGCAGCAATTCCGTAAATAGTTTAAATAAACTGTGTGTCAAATAGTAAATGAAGGCGAGCAGAAAGTAAATATAGTAAATCGCGAACATGGCCGATAGAGCTATCAAACTGCTGATAATTGGCGAAAGTGGTGTTGGCAAATCCAGGCAAGTTTATCCAGTCCAATTTCCAATTGCGTATTTTTCATATACACACACACACATGCACATACATATATGTAAACAAATACGTAAATAGAGATTGGCTTAATAGTCAATTGTTGTTAGTCATGGAATGTGTACTGCGTATTTCGTGCAAAGCTCACTGAATGACAACTTGTGTTATTGTTTACAGCCTGGTGCGTCGCTTCGTGGAGAACAAATTCGATGAGAACCATGACGTCACAATTGGCATGGACTTTAAATCGGCGGTGATGAATGTGGATGGCATCGATTACAAAGTCGCCCTCTGGGACACAGCTGGCGCAGAGAGATTTCGCAGTCTGACGCCCAGTTTCTATCGCAAGGCGCTGGGCGCGATTCTTGTCTACGATATCACGGATCGCGATTCACTGGTCAAATTGGAGGCATGGCTGGCCGAGGTGGATAGCTTCAGTGATAATCCGAACATTGCCATCATTGTGGTGGGCAATAAGATTGACAAGGATCGGGTGGTGGATCGCGAGGAGGGACGCAAATTTGCACGCAAGCATCGGGCGCTCTTCATTGAGACGTCGGCCAAATGTGATCAATTTGTGAGCGATGCATTCAGAGATATTGTGGAAAAGGCAAGTCTATCGCTTTCCTAATCTGTCTAGTCCGTTAAATGTTATCGATAATTATCTTATTTGCAGATTGTGTCGTCAGAATACTTTGGCAACGGAAGCGGCGCATCGAACGGCCTGACTATCGAGAACACAGGAGACGTCGATGCTGCCGGATCGACGTGTTATTGTTGATCGATAAGCTATCGAGTCTTTTTGTCAAATTTATAGAGTGTGTATTTATTCAAACAAGCAAGCAAAATGTTTCAGAATATCATTAGCATAAAGTCAAGTCGTCTCTTCACTTCAATAACCCGCCTCGGACTCAAAAACAACCGATAAACAAACCATGTTTAATGTACCTTAATTGTAAATATAATTTACTCCATAACACATCCAGTTTGTTTACATGCACGCATGCGAAAGAGAGCGGACTGTTCTCCTGTTGCCATCCTCCTTGTTCCCATGCACGAGTGCGAAAGAGAGAGCGCTCCAACTGCACTGTTCCCAGGTGTGAGCGAGGTAGCACGTTTTGTTTTCATTTGATTTATTTAGATGAAGACATTACTGTTTTCAAGTCATGATCTCTTTGCGTTTCAAATTTCATACAAAAAAAAATATTAGCTGAGATACAAAACTTATTACACTTTCTTTTTTTTTTGCCGCAAAGAACAGAGAAAAGCAGAATTTCAGGAGCACAGTTTTGTTTTTTGTTTTTTCTATCGCGTGAAATGTTTGTGTGTGTGTGAGTGTATTTACATTATCGATGAATGTTGTTGTTTGCAATTATCGCTATCGCTAGAAACACATGGTAAGGAAGAGGTGGGGGGAGGTAAAAGCGGCTGCTGTCACATTTAAGGGGAACACAATTTCTTATGTACACACTTGTAGTCATATAGTGCTTCTTGATCATTTTGATTTTTTTTTTGTTGTTTTTGTTTTTTAATAGAGTCTAGGCATTAAAAATGTAACTTAAAAGTAGAGCAACGTCTCCTCTCCTCCCTACTGCGATTGGTCGGTCACTGGTCAGTGTGGCCACCTTTTTTGCGATTCGCAATTTCCTCTACTTGCCGGCGATGCCACTCTTTTTGGCGTCCAGTTCGTAGATCAGTAGGCGCCACATTTTCACCACAAACACCTCGGCCTCCTCATCCAGCACCTGTTTGCAACGAAAGTTATCGATAGTTAGTTTATCGGCGGTGAAATTGGGAAATGCAAAACACATACCATTTGAACATCGTCGAGTATGCTTTGGGGCGGACTGCCGGCCAAGACTTTGGAGCAGATAAAGTCGACCAATGTGGGCTCCGGCTCACCGATATATTCGATGATTTTCTTATTAATCCATGGACGTATTTTGCGTTCCATTAGACCGCTGTCGATCTCGTTGCGGTCAAGCTTATAATTAAATAGCTCCTCCTTTTGTGTGGGTATCCTGTCAATAATGCTTTTTATATGGCGGCGTTTTTCATCATGCACCTTTGCACCATTCTCATCCTTTTTATTGGTGTTTGTCGCCGCAGCATCTGCGCTGCCCGCAGATGCAGCTGCATCATTCTTACCGTGCTGTTTGCTGCTGTTGTTGCTATTGCTGTTGCTGCCAGCGTTGCCACCTTGCTTGCCGCTGGCACCACTGCTGTTGCTGCTGCTTCCCCCCTTGCCGCTGGCCGATGATGTGGAGCCAGCACTACCACCGCCCCCGCCACCGCCGGCATTGGCAATCTTTTGGCTAACGGCAGCGGCAGCAGCGGTCGCCGCTGATACAGCAGAACTTTGACGCTCCGCGGCCGTCTGCGCTGCACTGGCCGCTGCCGATGCAGCCGCCGATGTTGCTGTGCTGTTGCCAAGGTTGTCATCGTAATCTGTGCAAGTAAAATACGCAATTAAGCTTTTGGTATATACCGAAATATGTAGAGCTGCGCAGGCGCGACAGCCTGTTGTTGTCTCGCTCTTGCCAGCCGAGCAAAAGACAGCGGCACAACAAGTGCACTGTTGTTGTCTCGCTCTTTATGGGACTGAATGAGTGCGCTCTCTTGTTGTCCCGCTCTCGCATTGTTTACGTTAAGCTTGCTACTCACCTAACGGCACCAGTTTGCGCTTCTTGGGATTGATGTTCTCGTCGTTGTCGTCGTCGTTCACGAACACGCCCGTTGCCTCGATCTTCTTCTTCTTGAGATTGTTGCCCAGCGTCAGCGAGATGAGCGGCATGCTGATGGGCGGCGTCGCCGACGCAGCGGAGGAGGCAACAGTACCAGCGTTCGCTCCTCCTCCGCCGCCGCCTCCTCCTCCTCCTCCACCATGATCCAGGCTATCGAGAGCATTGTTCATGGTGGGCGTGTGAATGTTGGACAATGAATCGCGGGATTCGCTGTTCTGCCGACTCACGCTGTCGCCGCCAGACTGATTGTTGTTGTTGTTCTTGAGATGCGAATAACTCGCATTCGACGCCGTGTCCGCCATCGAGGCATGATCATCGATTGTGGATATGGAGTCCTCCGAGGGCGGCGCTTTGCTGCTGTGGCCCGACGCCATCGCCATCTCCGCCACACTGTCGTAGACGCCATCGATGCCCTTGCGACGCTGCTGCTGCTCCGCATGCTGCAGCTGCAACGCGTTGTTATCCATCGATGCCGCATCGAGTTCGTGGCGTCGTTGCGCCTCCTGGTTCACATTGATCAGGATTTTCGGTTCGTAGAGCTTCTCGATTTCACGACGCGCCTTCTCGAACTCCTGCGACGGATTCTCGTAGTCCCCACTGAATATCTTGTTCTTCAGCTCGGACAATTCGTCGGCCTCCTTCTCGCGATCCTTGGAATCGGCGTCCGCTTCTCGCACCCGCTCCGCCAGACGCTGCTGCAGCTCGCGGCCCCGATAATAGAGCGCATCGTCTCGCTCGTCGTCGTAATCCTCGACGAACTCCTTGAGGCGTTTCGCGTCCTTCTCGCGCTCCTCCTGACGCATCAGCTCCTTCAGACGATGCTGCAAATTAAATAGTTTATTAGTATTTATTTATATTATTTAAGGGATTTCTTTTATCGCTTAATATTATTTCCTTATCAATTTTTATATTAAAAATATAAAATTAGCCTCTAAAAGGGAAAAGGGATAAAGTGAAGCAATAATTCTTTAAATAATATAAATAAACACAAAGTATTTATTTATATTATTTAAGCTATTTTTACACTTTATCAAATATTTTGTAAAATACATTTCTTTATATACAATAATTCTACAAAATTGTGCTTGAAGTAGAAAATGTATTGTAAAACAATTTCCATATTGGAAACATTTTCATTTCATAATTTTTAGTTTTTAGCCATTCTAAGTTCTTGTAATTAAGATTTTTTAAGACGATCATGTTGAGTAGATCATCTTTAGCTGTGTAAAGAGAGAATTTTAGACAACAATTTTATCCAATAAAAATCTGCAGAATTGCAAATTTGTTTGATATTGATAGTTCTGAGACTGCAGTTAATGTAATATTGGATCTGATGCGCTTTGCTGTGAAGGCACGAAAACTCTCTAAAGCCATAGTTGACTGCATTTTTACCTTGTCGTTCTCCTTGGCCTTACGCTTCTCGCGGATCTCCCAGTTGCTGAGTCGCTCCTGGTAGGCCGATTCCTTCTCGCGCGCCTTCTTCTCGGACTTCTTGCGCTCCCGCTGCTCCTCCTCCATCTCCTTTTCGCGGCGGGCGTCGCGCACCGGCTTGTTGGCCTTCTCGTCGCGTTCGCGCTCCCGCTCGCGTTCCCTTTCCCGTTCGCGTTCACGCTCGCGATCTCGGTCGCGATCCCGATCGCGCATCTCCATGCGTTCGCGTTCACGCTCGCGATCACGCTCACGATCACGCTGTTCGCGCTCCCGCTCACGCTCTCGTTCGCGCTCCCGTTCACGCTCTCGCTCGCGCTCCTTGTCGCGCAGTTCCCGCATCTCGCGTTCGCGCATTTCACGCTCACGCTCGCGATCACGTTCGCGATCCTTGGTGCGCGACTTGGAGCGACGTCGACGGCCGCCGCTGTCGTTCAGCTTTGTGGTTGAGTTGTTGTTGCTGCTGCTGCTGCCGCTGTTGTTGTTGTCGCCGCCGCCGCCACCGCCGCTGCTGCTGTTGTTATTGTTGCTGGCGCTGTTGTTGCGTTCCTTGTTGTGTTCCTTGCGCGGCGGCGACGCATCGATGGTGACCACCGCAGAGGACTCTTTGCGACTGCGACTCGTCGAGTTCGCCTCCTTGTTGCCGCTCGACGACTCCTTCTCGTTAATCTCCAGCACTTCCTCCACTTCGCTGACAGCGCTTTTTCCTCCACTTCCGCCTGCACCTTCTTTAGCTCCTCCGCCGCTGCTGCTGCTGGTTTTGCGTTCGCTGTCGCGCTGCTTTTTGCGCTCGCGATCTCGTTCGCGCTCCTTCTCCTTCTCCTTGCTGGCCAGCTGCTTCTCTTTCTCCTTCTCCTTCTCCAGCTCTTTGCGATGCTCGTCGGCCTCCGCACGCTTGCGAAACTTGCCAATCTCGCTGCTAATCAAATTGCGTTTCTCCTCCTCCAGCGCATTGTCGTTCAGCGACTTAATCTTCAGATCATCTTCGCCCCGTCGCGCCTTCTTGTTGCGACTATTGCCGCCGCCGGCGCCATACAAATCGCCGCGATTGCTGCCATCGAAGCCCTCGAACTCGTGCTTGTGCTCCTCGAGCAGCTCGTGCATCTGACTTGTCGCATACTCGTCCTCAGTCTTTTCATCCAGCGTATTGGCGGTACCTCCTCCTCCTCCCTCGCCATTCTTGCACTCCTGCTCCTTGTAGTCCTCGATGAGCACTTTGTTCTTGGCATCCACCTTGGCCAGCAACGTCTTGCCATCGATCTCCAGCTCGCTAAGCAGACGCACTGCGCGCATCGCCGCAATTGGCCCACTGCAAAACACAACAAGAGTTTAAAACAATTGTAATTTAGATGCAACGGCAAAGTTTACTCGAATTCACAGAATCCAAAGGTGGAGACGCGTTTCCAGTTGATGACCACGCCGCAGGTGGCCAGAATACGCTTCAGCAGCGACTCCGGGACGCGTTCGCTGATGTTGCCCACAAAGACGGTGATGATGGGACCCCGGAATTGTGGCTGCGGCTCCGGCGGACGATGATAGACTGTGGGCTGTGAGCTGATCGTCGCCGAGTTGCGGTAGCTACGCGGCGGCGGATTTCCCATGGGCGGCATTAACTACAGCAAAAGAAATCATTAATTAATTAATTGGCAGTTACCCAGTCAACCAAGAGTTCGCCGACGATAGTTGCAGAACTATTGCCAACGATCAGCAAGGTAAAGATCGTGTCTTGCGATACTATCGCCACCTGGTTTGGTGGGTTTAGTTTGGGTCACTTGTGCGATACTTACGTGCGGCGGCGGAATCGATGGTATCGATGCATTCATGTATGGCGGCATCGGCGCACGCGGTGGATATGACATTTTGTTGTTGCTGATGCCTTCTCTTCAACTAATATGCTGTCGAGTTGTGTGTGTGTATTTGTTGTTGGCGTGCGTGCAAATCAACGCCGACACACACACACGCACACCTTTTCGCTCGTACGCACACGACACACACAGTCCACACACGCACACACACACAGGCACGCACACGGCAATAGTTTTGTATGTGAATCGTGTACGATATTTATTTGTGTGCTGCAGCAGCAGCAAGTTAGCCAGGCAGCCAGAGTCGAAACTTGTATTTGGTGCGAAAAACAAAGCGTGTGCCCTTTGAGCACTGTATTGACGCTGCCGTGACGTTTAATGCAAACGTTTTGATGTTTTACATACACATGCAATTTAACAAAAAAATTTGACGAAAATGTTGCTATTCTCAAATTTTCACCACTGCGGCCGCTGCTATAAGAGACAGTGTGACAGTAGTGCACCGCTCAAAATATACCATTTGGCGTCAGCAGAAAATATACCAGCCGCATTGCCACTAATTTAAGGCTTTCATACTTGCATAAAGTGCATTTACAAAATTTTTGTTTCCGATTTTCTGTCTTTCACTAAAAATTTGTGCTTTTTGTTAATTATTCAAATTCTTTAAAAAAATGCAGTATATTAAAGAAATGTCACACGGTCACAGGGTTGCTAGAGCGATATGTTATCGCAGCAATCGATAAACAGCTGTTTTGCAACATAAACAGAGTATTTTTGTGAGTGCAACAATTATACAATGCGTTTGGGTGGCGCGCTGCGCTGCCGCAGCGTCGTGAAGCTACAACAGTACGTGCCACAGCACAAGCCAGCGCTGCAGAACGACATCAAGCGCTTAGAGGACTTTCTGCTCTCTAAACCAAACATTCTGGTGCTCACAGGCGCAGGCATCTCCACAGAATCAGGTAACTAGAAGCCAGTCAAAAATACAAGCTTCCTTTTACTGTCACTATTGTCGCTTGCAGGCATACCCGACTACCGCTCAGCTGGCGTGGGTCTCTATGCGCGCACCAATCACAAGCCCATCCAGCACTGTGATTTCGTCAAATCGCGTCATGTGCGTCAACGTTATTGGGCCCGCAACTTTGTCGGCTGGCCAAACTTCTCCGCCACACAGCCGAATGCCACACATCATGCCCTGGCACGTTTCGAGCGTGAGGCGCGCATTCAAACGCTAGTCACACAGAATGTGGATCGGCTGCACACGAAGGCGGGCAGCAAACTGGTCACCGAGCTGCATGGCAGCGGTTATGTGGTCAAGTGCTTGAAGTGCGATTATCGCATCGAGCGTCATGAGTTTCAGAACATACTCACCTCACTGAATCCGGCGTTCCAGGATGCACCGGACATGATACGGCCGGACGGTGATGTCGAGATACCCACGGAATACATTGATAACTTTGTGATACCCAATTGTGCCAGTTGTGGCGGGGATTTGAAGCCAGAGATTGTCTTCTTTGGCGACAGTGTGCCGCGCCAGCGTCTGGATGACATTGCCGCGATGGTTTACAATAGCGATGGCCTGCTGGTGCTGGGCTCCAGTCTGCTCGTCTTCTCGGGCTATCGCATTGTGCTGCAAACCAAAGATCTGAAGCTGCCGGTGGCGATAGTCAACATCGGGGAGACGCGTGCGGATCACTTGGCGGACATCAAGATCTCGGCTAAGTGCGGCGATGTGATACCCAAGCTCTTCGACTACAGAAATAAGAATTAAAGGCGGGAATCGCGAATTAAATCACTATGCTCGTTATCTATAGCTTAATCCATCTAATCGTCGATATTACTTGTTGTAAATAAATCTAAATCAATTTTAATTTGTTATTAAATACAATATTGTTGAAATTGTAGATGTGTATTGATCAAGTTTGTCGCAGTCCATACATAACATTTACGCATTACCTTATGAGTTTGAACATTGGCGCACTTTCGCGCTAAATTTATCGATAGGCTGCAGCTGCAGTGTGACCGCCTGCGCACATAAATATACCAATTAATAATTCACCATTTGCATGCCAAATTTATAAAAACTCAAGAATTATACAAGCAATAAAATATGCCTAAAAAAACAACACACAGCTGCATTTTACTTAATATTATATTTTTGTTAGAAAGAAATAGTGCTGCAAATTTATCGATAGGCGGCCAGAAATAGTCAGCGGCGCCGGCAATCGTCTGGCAGTGTTAACCAACACTGCTTGTCAATGTAGAAAAAACAGCCGCAGTCGCAGCAGCGAAAAAAGACAGGCAGCAGCAGCAGCAACAACAACAACAGCCGCAGCTAGAAGAGGCAACGACAATACTGGCTGTTATTTTTATTTCATAAATCATAAAACAAACACAATGGCGTACGACTTAAAAAAGGAGTCAGACGTTAAGGAGTACGTCGAGAAATTGGGCGTTGAATATCGCTTTGGTTGTTACTCGGAAAAGAAACCGGAAGGTAAATGTAACAACAACAACAGGCGGTCTGTCCTATTGCAGCACCAACACCAACAACAACAATGTGCCTGTGTGCCTGTGTGTGTGTGTCCGTGTGCGTGTGTGTTTGTTCTAACCTAGGTTTCTGTGTGTGGAGCAATTACAAAACAATAACATAATCGGCTGCTGCCAAAATCGTTGCACTGCAAATGTTTGAATAACAATTAAAGCAACACATGGCAGGGTATTATTATTTAGTGCTAGCCGAAAATGTATATAACAGGCAGCAGTAGCTTTTTTTTTTATTCGTCTGTCCGACAGATTAGTTATATATATGCGCATAATATTCCTATACCTCTTGGGCTGATTTCCACTATATATCCATGTCTGTCTATCAGTCTCTTTAATTATATGGGTTCTAGGAACTATCAAACTTGGAACTACAAAATTTCCGCAGAATATTTCAATTGTTCATAGGCTGATTTCCACTATTTATCCATGTCTGTCTGTCCCCCTGTTTAATTATATATGTTCTAGGAACTATAAAGCGTGGGGCTACAAAACTATAATATTCCTATAACTATTATGTTATTAGCCAAACTATTTCTCAATGTCCGCTTGCCTCCATTTTTGTCTGTCCACTTGTTTAAATATATGTATATACATATCTATGGAACTATTGCACTTTCAGCTATAAAATGTAGGCATCTTTCTATAGCTGATTTACCATATTCGTCTGTTTGCCCGCCTGTTTAATTATATATATTTCAGCAAGCATAACACTTAGAGCTATCAAGCTTGGGAATAATGCTGATGCAGCTAGGCTTTTTAATCGAATCCATTTGTGGGCATAATCTTCCCATATTTAAATTTTATAATTTGGTCAAATCAATTAATTGCTATACTTTGTTGCAGTCTGTCATCTGCTGGGCGATTATCTGGAGGGCATCAAGAAGGACTTTGAGAAGGCCTCCAAGGTATACAAATCGACATGCGACGATTATGGTTACGCCAAGTCGTGCTACAAATATGGCAACTATAGCTTCCTGGGCAAGGGCAAATCGGGCAGCAAAGGCGAGCCGCGTGTCGCCTATCAATACTATGAGAAGGGCTGCAATCTGAACGATTCGGATGCCTGTCTGCACTCCGGCCTGTTGCTTGTCTCACGCTCCATGCTCAAAGAGATCGATCGTGATGTGCCCAAGGTAAGTTCAGCTTACTTCCCGAGTTTCATATACTATTAACGAATTGGTTTCGCAGGGCCTGCAATTTCTGACCAAGAGCTGTGACATGAACAATGCCACCGCTTGCTTCTATTTGTCGGGCATGCACATTTCGGGGGTGCAAAAGAAACCGGAGGATGCGGCCACAGCGGCGGCGGCAACAACAACAACAGCCGCAGCAGCAGCTGCGGCTGCGCAAGCCAAAGCTGGCGGCAAGGATACGGACTACATTGTGCTGAAGGACATGAAGAAGGCATTTCAGTTTGCGTACAAAGCCTGCGAGTTGCGCAACATGTACGCGTGTGCCAATCTCAGTCAGATGTATGCACGCGGCGACGGGATCGAGAAGAACGAGAAGGAGGCGGAGAAATACAAGAAGCTGGCGCTGGAGATGCAGGACGAGGTGAAGAAGCAACAGGAGACGCTTAGCTTTCAACAGGGCGTCGGCATGCCCAACTGATGATCGATCAAGAGCGGCACCAAAACCAAATCCAAACAAAACACCATCCAGCTACTACTACTACTATATAATATGATACGATACTATATAGTGTTATCTTTCCACTCTTTCCCCCACCCCACGTTAACCTGTCAGTGCTAGCCCACATATTATACTTTTGTTTAGAACAATTTTCTGTTTCAGTTTTGTATTCCTAACTATATTTTTTTTTTTTGCTATCTCTTAACTTAAGTGGGGTTATTGTTATATGTGTATATAAAATCAGCATTTGCGTTTTCGGCATGTGTGTGTGTGTGTGAAAGAAAGCATGAGAGAGAGAGCGCGATCGAGGAAGAAGAGTATGAAAATTCCTAGTTTTAATTGTTAAAGTTAATCACAGCAATCCAGCACAACATCCCTGTATGATCCCTAAATATTCCCTTCCCGCGTTGACACCTTACATTAAAGACGAAAAAGAAACAAAACCAAAGTGTCTTTAATCTACGGAAAAACCGAAATGGGGTCAAGTTCTACAGAGATTACAAATGAATAAAAGAAGAAAACTAAACTGAATTTAAGCGATAATCTACAACACTTTTGTCACTTTGCGATTGATAAGCTTTTGTAGCGTATACCCTGGAAGCTAAACGAAATGTGGTGACTTCCTAAGATGGTCTAGGTATGTGGGTTCTCTTATCGCTCAAGAAGGATACGGAAAAATGTTGGTTGTATATATTCTAAGCATGGAGAGCTTTGAATAAAACCAAATTTTAATGAATCAGTTGAAAATTGCCTTAAAAGCAGAAGCGGAAATTTGAGAAAATTAATATTCAACATTTGCGACAACTAATTATTTAAAAACACTTTGGAAAAATATATCCCAGCAACAATTAAAAATTGCACCAAAGAAGCTACTGAAAAAACATTAAAAACAACCAGGGACAGTAATATTTTTAATTTTTAAAGATTATGTAAAAAGTTACAAAAAGAATTTAAACCCAAAAAAAAACTCCAAGAAAAGGAAAAGGAAAAATAAAGATATTTTTGTTCGGCAATTTGCAAATACTGCAAAATTATCAAAAATTTCTCAAACGACATATTTACCACGCATATTAAATTCAATAATTTATTTTAAAATCGGAAATTAATGCAAATCGAAGACATTAAAAACAACAAGAAATGTTAAGAATTCCTTTTAAAATATCAAATAAAAACGTTAGGAAAATACAAACTATAAACTCTAGAAATAGAGAGAAAAAGTTATGGAAAATTTAACTATAAACAATAGGAAATAACAAATTTTTTGTAATCAATATTTACAACGCTTTAATTCAAAAACTACAATAAACAATAGTTTTCCAAATGCCGAAAACGTTAAGAAATCTCTAGTACTTTCTGTACTTGATTCTAACGATCGATCTTAATTACTATGCGTGTCTAATTAAAAAGCCATCAATTGGAATGAGTTATAATAGTACGCTAGGAACAGATCCAAACATAGAGAGCTCATATGACATTATTAACTGGCAGCAGGGCACTACGACCACACACCACACGATTTCGGTGATTGTTAGTGCTGTCTGTCATTCAGTGTTCAGTATTCAGTATTCAGTATTTAGCATTCAGCATTCGGCATTCAGCATTCTCATCTAACTCTTTCATTTTCGTGCCTAATTAGAAACGTTTCAATTCAATTAGCTGGGCACTGGGCACTGGTCAGATTCAATTCATTCATTTGCCGACTTTCAGATTCATCCAATTTGATATAGTATGTTTAAGTATAGTACATAAATCGTATGTCTGGTTTTATCACCTGGCAAATAGAGATAAGCCCTTCTAGTTTTCTTTTTTTTTTTTTTTTGTATGAGACGTCACGTAGATTTCTCAGATTCGTGTTTGATCTCAACTTGACTATATATATATTTGTGCAAGTATGTTGCAAATCAAACATGTTGACTAACGGCTCTTCTGTTGTTGTCTAAACTTATTTTCAATTCCATTTATAGAGCTGACGACTTACTACTAACTTTTCTTGCTTCTCTCAGCTAGCAACAGATCTAACCAAGTATCTGAGTATGAAAACAGCCCCAGTTTCTGATAAGATGAATGAAAAACTAATGAATGGGAACACATTAATCAAGCTAATCATCAGACGAGAGATGAAGTGAGATGAGATAACATTAACATGCTATCAGAGAACACGTTACCTTTAACAAAAAAAAAAAACATGTCTAGATTGTTTACTTGCCATATCCAGTGTAAACAATTGTCATACTCCGAGTTCCTTCACTTTGATCTATTTTGACTATTTTGAGCTTTACTTTTATAATTGATATATTAAAAAAATGTTGAAATAATTATGTAATTCATAATAATATAATATTAAAACGTTCAAAAATTATAACACAGTTTTAAGTCATTCATTTTATGTAATATTTGAATATCTACTTAGTTCCAGGTACGTGCGGAAGGTGTTATTTAATTTTAAATCAACAAACATTTATATATATAATAAATATTAATCGTATTATTTCGCTCTTTAAATAATACCAAATATTTCTTGCATAGTTTAGCTCTGGAATAATTGATAAAATTCCTCTATTAAAAAAGTATATATTGGTAATGTCTGTTCCTTGTAAGAGAGTAACATAAATATGCAAATTAAGATAATTCTTTTTAATGTTTTTGAATGATGTTTACTAATTGAATGATAAATTTTAATCGTATCTTTAAATTATTTATCTAAGTTATAGAAAATTCGTAACTTTTATTGTCTATTACTTTTAAGGGAATTTAATATATAAAAAACAAGAAGAGAATTTCTTTAAAAAGTTTATCATTGAGGCTATTTAAATGAATGATAAATATGAATTGTATTATTTCGCTCTTGAAATTAATAATTCACAATTCGATCTATTTATTTTTTATTGTTGAAGAAATGTCTGGTTCTTTAAGAACAGCAGATAATTTTTACTGTACATTAACAATTTTGTGTTTATCATAGTAATATGATATGAATTTGAAATTTTATATTGCTTTTGAAGGAATTGAAGATATTTAATAAAAGAAGAGAATTTATGCCAAGTTGTTGAATGAAAATGATAAGTCTAAAGTGTGTGCATGAAAATAACTATTAAATTGTTGCTGCTTAGGGCGTGGAAGGCAGGAAAAAATAGAGCAATAAATGCTGCCCAAACTGGGTTAATTAAACATACTTATTTTTAGGTTAGTTTTCTAAGCATTATAAGTAGGCTATGCTCGTCTATGAACTGAATAAAAGAATGGAATTTGTTGTTGTTGGTGGAGCCAAGCCCAAGCGGACTTTCTTTGATGGCACGAGCTGTTTGTATGGCATGGCATGGAGCATAATTAGTTAGTCGCTGTACCATGACATGACCTTTGGCGGTTCGCGGTTCGCAGTTCGGCTCGTTGTCGATCGGATTTGATCGTGTACAAATCCGATTGCTCACTCGCGTTGTTGTTGTTGTTTGTGTGAGGAAGACTGTGTGCTGTGGAGACCGACCGACGACAACAACAACAACAACAACAACACACCTACACATTGCTTTTGATGGGTGTGCGTGTGTGTGTGTGTGTGGACAGCATGCAATCGGCTTTTGTGTGCGACAAGTAAATGGTCTATAGTTAGTTAAGCTGTATATAAACTGCACACACATTGCGCCACCTACATACATCAGTATGTATGTGTGTGTGTCTGTTTGTATCTACTGTGTGTACTGTGTGTTTGTGGCATCGCGAATGATGCGCTATAGAACAAAATCAAGCTCGGCAAAAAAAATGTCGATGCTCAGTTTCGACTAAAGCGCTATCCGAAACATCGAATCAGTTTAACGTCAACGTCGGCGGCATCAAGACAATATATAGAAAAAAACTAAGCCAAAGCCAAATATAAAAAAAAAAAAAAAAAGTCACACAAAAAAAAAAACAACGTCATACGCTAAACTAAATCAAAAGCAAAAACAAAAACAAATCCAAAGGCAAGCCAAGTCGCAGCCGAGCCGAAGTCGAAGCCGAAGTCGCAGCCGAAGTCGAAGCCGAAGGCGAAACCGAAACCGAAACGAGCCTAGACTATAAATACACATACACAAACGCACAGACAATTGAGATGCGAGCATAAAGAAAAGATGTGAAAGATGCGCGACGACGTCAACTAAGCGACCGGATTCGGGATTGACTTTTGCCTATTGTCATTCTTCTTATTTTTGTTGTTGTTGTTTCTTTTTTTTTTGGTTGTTGTTGTTGTTGTTGTGCTAGTGTGTTTCATTTGATTATTACTGTTGTTGTTGTTGTTGCTGTTGTACGTGACTGGCACGAGGCGAGCGCGCGAGCGAGACAGCCATACAGAGCCACACACACGGATAGTGCGAGGAATAAGCATAAGCACAAGAAACCGAAACCGAAACCGCAAACCGAAATCAAAGCCGAAGTCGAAGTCGGGCGTGAGTGTGAGAGCGAGCGAGAGAGCGAGTGTGCGGCTAGTTTATGATTGCCCCTTGATTTATGCCTTTGCCGTTTTGGCATCTCTGTCTTTAAAACACGACGCGACGACGCGAAATGCATTAAGTGAGACACACACACACACACACACGCACAGGCACACGCACACACATATATGCAGTTGTGTGGGTGTGTATGAGTGTCGCGCCACGTCGCGCCTTGTGCTTTAAATTGGCAGCCAACGCGCGTCGCGACGCCTTGCTTCCCTGCCCCCCCTTCTCCCCTGCTCCGCCCGCGACGCCCCGCAAACAAAGCCAGTGCAAGAGATCTTCACGACAATTGAAAATAACGAGACTACACACATACATGCGTGTGTAGGTGTGTGTGTGTAGGTGTGTGTGTGTGTGCTGCTGCTACTGCTGTGGCTAAAGCCGAGGCCGAGGCTAAAGCTAAAGCAAAGCTAAGCGGGCGAATCAACACCATTGAAGTGGAAGCGACAGAGATTGAGAGATTGAGATTGAGATTGCGTTTCATATAGCGGCCGCAGCGCAGTTTACGAGTGTCCATCACCACTACAACACCGTGCAGCAATGGAAGACTATTGGGGTCTTAGCAGCACTACGGGTACGGGTACAAAAAATTAATACAACACCAAGACCAAAAATGGAACAAAAAAAGAGAAAAACAGGAACCAAAAAAAAAAAACAATCATTTTGCAAAAACTACAACTTAAAACAAAAAAAAATTTACAGCTGAACAAGTAAAACTGCAGAAAACGAGAAAAGTTTGTGATAATAATAATTCAATTAATTTGTGCTCGACCTTTTCTAGTATATCCCAATTATTTTTTTTTGTCCTTTTTGTTATGCGGCAAAAATCAAAGCGCATCAAGCGCAATTAAACCAAATTACAAGTCTTCGCTAAGTGTGTGAGTTTGTGTGTGTGTGTGTGTGTGTGCGTGTGTATGGCTGTGTGTGTGTGTGTGTGTGTATTAAACAGTGACGTCACATGTTACATAGTATTAAATATATACTAGATACTAGCTCTATATATAGGCATATACATACATACATATATAACTCAATATTGTCGTGGATTTTTTTTTTTTTTTTTTGATCTGCGCGTTTTCCCTCAATTCCACACACACACACACACACACAAATGCACACATAATCTATTTATATGAGTGTGTGTGTATGTGTGTGTGTGTGTCGCGTAAACTAAAGCATATGGATCAATTGTCTAAATTGGCTCATTAAGTGAAACTTAATGACATTTACTATGCACAAAAAAAAAAAAACCGAAACGAAACGAAACGAAAAGAAACAAACAACAAAATAGAGAAAAAAAAAAAAGACTGTTGTTGTTGTTGTTGTTGCTGTGACTATTGTTTAGTTAGCTTATTTTTTGTTGTTGTTGTTGTTTTTGTATTTGCGTATTTTTGTTGCGGAAAACTTAATTTTTATAGATGACTTCATTTGTATCTGTTCTTCGGGTACAATGCGGCGTATGCGCAATCTGATTAAGCATACGCTCAGTGGCTCAGCTCAAAAAACACTCGAATTCCACATGGCGTGCCACGATCCAGAGCTATAACTATAACTATAAATTAAATATGCCTATATATAGTTATTACTTGGACAAAACAAACGCACGCTTCAATTGAGCTCGAAAGGATTTCACAACACACGCAACCGCAAAGTGCACGCAAATCCATCAATTAGGCCGGAAGACGAACAGATTTTATTAGTCACGTCTGCCAACCAACTGAACGATAGCGAAAATCTCCCGATAGCTTTCAGAATTTCCTTTCAAATAGCGAATCGAAGTCTGTCCTTTTAAGTTTGTTGGCTTTTATAATTATGAAAACAATATATAAAATATACCTATATATATAGGATATGACATTATGTTTATATAATATATAACTAAAAGAAAGGTTATAAATTAAACTATTTAATTTATAGCATAATGTCATACCTAATATCAAACATTTATTAAAGAATTTGTATTTCGATTTTCAAAAAGGAATTCAGTAAAAAGGAATCTGGAATGCGTGATCAAAATGTAGAAGAGCGCGGTTTTGGTGAAACATGATTAATTTGGACAAATCTTAAATTGTCTCGGTGTCAGATGCCGTTGTTCGCTGGGTGCACATCAACTTGCGCAAGATTCAATACAACAACAACAGCTATAGATACAGCTAAAGCTAAAGCTAAAGCTAAAGCTATAGATACAGATAGACAGCGATGAGCTGAGGCACAGCTTGGGTGCTCTCAAAGTTACTTAAACGGTATACAAAAGTCATATTAAAACGCATTGTCGCGTTGATTTTGCTTACTTTATGTACAAAATAACTTACACAGTTATCTTCGCTATATATCTCGGTGTGTGTGTTCGAGTATATAGCGAGATCTGGACTATAACTATGGCCATTGCTGTGCTGCTCTGTGCTGCTCTGTCTGTGACTGTTCCGAGTCTCTTGTAAAAACAATACGCGGCCAATTGCGGCAATGAGACGTATACGTAATATGCTTTTAGAATACAACTTTGTCACTTTGGCGTTTTCGATTTCAGTGTTGGACAATCTATTTCGATTCCAGTGATGCGAAATTATGAAAGTCAATTGAAGAATTGCTAATAAATTCTTTTAATATACTTTTTAATATAAATTAATATCTCCATTTTAGTTTGTATGAATATTTCAAGTGAATTAGTTTCAGAAACATTTGTTATACAACGATAGATCAGAATAGTTTCAATAGATATCTAAAAGATTTATCTATTTTAATAATATAGTGTTGAAAGTCAATTGAACAAAGCTTTTGGATTTTAATAGGAAACTCTTATAAATTCCACTATTCAGCTTTGATTAATATCTTCATTAGTTGGGAAACTATTTTTAGCATTTATTTTTGTATGAATATTTCCGTAAATGAATCTGAATAGTTGCATTACATTTGTTGAAAATTTATCTATTGTAATTAAAGTCAATTTAAGATAAAAATATTTGTTAAATGTATTTATCCATAGATAATGAAATCAGTCAATTTATTTGCTTCAGATTTCAAATTTAGTAGAATTTTGTATATCTATTCAACTATCTCACTATTTGTTTTTACCTATTGTACAACGACTTTTCTAAGATTTATCCACACTATTGGAAGGCATATAAATTATGATAGGATTTATAGATATCCATTATATAGTACTAACTCGCTTTGACATTACTTTATGAAATTAACACATCTTTAATAGTGTGTCGTATTTTAATCAGAATATGTTCAATCTGTTTATTTATGAACTGTATCATAGATATAGTTGCATTTTTATATAGTTAGTCATCATTAATTTTGTCTCTTCTAAAACAACTTTTCTTAGATCCACAACTCCAGCAGGCATTAAAAGTATAATAGGTTTTATCGACATGTTATGTCTGAATTTACTATTATTGACTTTCTAATTTATTTAATGCTTTTCTACAACTATACTGTGTATATATATTGCAGATACTATTTGTCGAAATTTTGTTTTCTTTTGCATTTTAATTAGTTCTGTTCACATATTCTCTTAAGAATGCTTATTAGATTAGTCAAGACACGATTACAACTCAATCAGTGCAGTGTTTGCTGGGGATCGCTTTCTTTCTAGTGCTACTGTTTATGCGGCTCTTATTCAATTAAAGTGAACTTAATTTACAGTGATTGAACATTTCGCTGATTGTTATCCATGTTAAATTTATTATCATTAACTGACCGACCCTCCGTCCAACCGAAGTTGTGAGCTGTGTAAATGCTGATTAAGCATTATTGCATTATGCGGGCCGCCAAGTTACAAAATGCGTTTGGCTCAATTGACCCCGAAGATGCAACTGCGGATGATAGTTGGAGTCAAAAAACCCGGGTGCATTCTATATCTATGTCTGTGCTCCGATCTGTTTGTTGTTGTTGTTCGTGTTGTGGACTGTGCGGCACGCAAAGTGTCGAGCACTGAGAACTTGCCCCCAAGCTGCCACATTTCGGTTTCTTCTTTTCCACTTCTTTCACTTCACTTGTTATTATTCCACTCATTGTTGCTCGTAAATATTATGATGATGATCGTGTTGATGCCGATCACACTTTTCTCTACTGCCACTAGTCTTTGCAACAGAAAATTACCTTCAATTGTTTATCGAAATTTACGCAAATTGCCCTCAAATGTTATACAAATAACATCGACTAAGTCTAAGTTTTGAGCGGCATTTTTTGGATAAATTATTAATTTTATTTTACTGTAAATATATTTAACTTATTTTGCAATTTTAGTATTCTGATTTTATCGTATATATGTATTACTCAAATAAAAGTATCTTACTTCCATATTCCTATTTTATTATAAATTATTGAATCGAATATTGCTAATCACAAACTGCAGTTTTAAACTAAAATTCACATAATTTTGTGAAAGTTCCAATTCAAGTTTTTCTTTCCACATTTTGTTGTTCATTTTATCTACAAATTTTTCAGTTAAGCTGCAATTGCTAAACTCAATAAATAAAATATGAATCAATAGCTTTAAAGAAATATTTTATAAAATAAAATAAAGCTTATTAAATAAATACAAAAAATTTAATTGAAAAGGGTAAAATTTGAATTTACAATAACTACAAACTTGAAAGCTTAAATTCTCAAAAAATAAACTTTAATTTTCAATCTAATGTGTACATTAAAATAGATATTAAAAATTAGGTAAAAAAAGATAAAAATTAAAAATAATAATGATTAAAAATGCATAAACTTAGTGCCAAGAGACTTCTATTTGCAAGACTATAATAATACAAATTATTATTATATAGATATCTTAGAAACTCGTACACTCATAATAAACATAGCTGAAGGCCTCAATAATTATTGAACTTTTATTTATTTTGTTTTATGCTGCAGTGGAAATTGTGAGATACTAAATTTGTCTAATTAAAGTATTTTAGCAAAGTTCTCAAGCATAATCTAAGCTTTGTTTCTAATGGAATAAATGTTGTTAATTGTGGCACCCGAAATATACAAATTTAAAATATTTTAAAGAGACTAGCAACTATTTTATTAACAGCTTGTTAACAGTGCTGCAAACATCTCAAGAATGCCAACTTAAAATAGTAAAGTTCTCAAGCAACGTTTAAACTTCAATTCTAATGGAATAAATGTTGTTATTTTAAAGACACTTGCAACTAATTTATTAACAAATTTATCTACATGAGCTACATAAATTATCTCTTGAATGCCAACTTAAAATAGATAGCTTGCAGTTATATTGTAAATGTTGAGCGAATATACGAATTATCTTGAGAACGCCTAGTAAAAAATAATTATCTGTCAGGTGTTACTTTATTTTGAAATGTGTTTCAAATTGCATTCAGTATTTGTTGCATCTTATTAGATCCAACTTAACCCAGTATTCGAATGTAAACCAATTTGTGGCAGTCCATTTAACCTCATTTGAGGTAAACTCAAATGCATTTTGGTGTTGTGTTGTGTTGGGTCAGCGTTTGATTATTGATTGCATTCGCAATTCTCAATTTCAATTTGATGACATGGCGAGATCAAAGCGTTTTCTCGTATTTATCGCTTCCGCTGCGACCCCGAAAACTACAAAAAAACAAAACTAAAATGCAAGTTGATCGATTGATCAAGTGCAGAACAATGCGACTCGGAATTGAAATTGGACACACGAATCGACAAAGAACTCACGACTCGAGACTCGAGACTCGACTTGGACTCAGACTCTCGACTCTCAGCATCATCATCATCGTCATCGTCATCGTCATATATACTCAGCATTGCACTCAATCCTCCCTCTCAATAAACGATGTTATGTTTTCGATGATGTTGTTTGCTAGTCTTATGGTTGTTCTTGCTGCTTCGCTGGTTTAGTTCTTTACCGGCGCTTGAGATCGACACAAAAAGAAAAAAAACAACAAAAAAAAATCTGCTAATATAAAATACGACAAAATCCGAAAAAAAAAAATAGAAAAGTGAAATTATTTTGTTTTTTTTTTATGTTTTTGGAATAGAAAGAAAAACGCGCGCAGAGTTTTGAAAGTGCAACAACGTAACATGAAATGTGCGCATTACGATTATTCATTAAGCGAGTACTCGTTATCTATATGAGTGCATTACATGAATAGGTCATTCGAATTAGTCGAGACACGAGATCAAATGAATTGAGATGAGATGAGATGAGATGAGTTGAGATGAGATGACGAGCTGTCGAGTGCAAACGCTGAACTTTTAATTGATATTTAAAGAGCTGTGAACTGTAAATTGAATGCAACACTCATTAATCAATCAAGCGATTATAGTTATTCAGCTTATTCACACACACGTTATTCGTTTACACGCTCCGCCAACATTCGCAAATAGTTTGGCATAAATGGAATGAATTTCAACCCAAGTGCAAACTGATTATCATTAAAATGTGCATTTCACAGTTTTGTTTTGAGTGTTAAAGTTTATCAATCAATAAGTTGATTAAATTTTTATTGTTTTAGAAATATTCAAGAGAATTCATGGAGACCCTACAAAATATATATACAAATATTTATAATAAAACTCACAAAAGAGTTGCCCTGAATATTTGTATTTTTACGCCTTTTTAACATTGCAATCTTATTTGTTTGTTGTAGTAAAGAATAAAGTTTCTAATTGCTAACTCCAAAATTGTCGATCTAGTTTGTTGATAAATTAACGGCCAGACAGACAGACGGTTATGCCAACAACAAAATTTGTGATTCTCAAAAAGCATTTAAATCTTGTAGAAATGTCGCCTTTTCTTTAGATATTTTTTTATCATGCAGCAAATGATCATGCATAACAAATATCAAAATTTCATTGGCAAATAGTTTAATTTAATAAAAAGAATATAATATATATCAACAAAAACGTTGTATAATCATAAAAATTTAAATAATGTGTGTACTCACTACTTTGTCGATATAGATTCAATAGATTGTTGGCAGTCCTTTAAAAAACCATTCCAATTGTATAAAAATGCATTCACTGCCTTATAAATCAACGCGGAAAAGTAGGCAATGAAAATGTGGAAGCCTGTAAAAATTGGATGAATATGTTTAATGGGACGAAAGTGAATACATAAAATCAAATATGAATAAAATATGAAATCGACTGCGTACACGATAAATAGTATTAACTTCAAATAAAAATATAAAAACAAAATTATGAATTTGAAAGAAAGCGAAAATTAATATCTAGATTTAAGAGGAAAGAAAAGATTGAGCACATAATTAATTGAGTATTATAAGGAAACACAATATTTAAGGGAAAAATCACCAATCATATAATTGGAGTTTTTCTGTATTATTTGTGTATACAGAAAACTTCAAATAATGAATCATTTAGTTGTATTTTTTGTATATTATTATTTTATATTAAAAATGTTTATTTATGGAACCATAATATTGTGGGGAAAAGCAGGAATAAAAAATAATTCAAATAATTATGTATTATTGTGATTATGATGCGATAATAATATAATTGTTTTTCTTTTACATACTTTCCTTCCAATATTATGTTTTTAAAAATACATTTTTGAATACACAATAATGTATTATCAATTTTTTTCTCAAGAACTTAAGATCTTTAAAATATACACAACATGAAATGAGATGATCTAAATGCAAAAACTTTCACCTCTTCTCCCCGATGATAGATATAAATTGCACTCTGCCCGCCATTGATGATTTCCCCAGAGATCTATTCACGGAGGCGCAAAGACAGTCCGGTGCTGTTGTACTTCATGTTATAGCCAGTTTATATTTATTTGTAGCATTAGCAGTAGTATGTGATGAGTACTTTGTGCCAGCTGTCGAGAAAATCTGTGCAGGTAATCCCCAGAGCTATCAACAACTTGCCATCCATGCAATGCCAATACGATTATCATTTCCAATTCCAATTCCATGTTCTATACTATTCTGTGTCATCTAGCACTCAACATGTCCAACGATGTGGCGGGCGCCACGTTTATGGCTGCGGCCACATCGGCGCCGGAGCTCTTCGTCAATGTGATAGGCACGTTCATCACGGAGGGCGACATCGGGGTCGGCACCATTGTCGGCTCTGCGGTGTTCAATATCCTCGCTGTTGCCGCCTGCTGTGGCATCGGTGCCGGCATGGTCAGTATATTGCCTTGACTCCATCGACTCTCGATATCTCGATATCTCTATCCTCCATGCCATGCCAATTGGAATTTTGTCCTTTTGCTTCTCGTTTTTTCTCTTGTTTAGACCATACCGCTGGACTGGTGGCCGTTGACGCGGGACAGCATCGCATATGGCGTCACAGTCGCCATCCTGATCTGTGTGATGCACGACGAGCGCGTCGAATGGTACGAGGCCCTCATCCTCGTCTCGCTCTACGCCGTCTACCTGGCCGTCATGTATTTCGACAAGTCCTTTCAAAAGTGCGCCAAAGGTGAGTGCGATTATTTTTTAGAAATTCCGGAATTTCGACAAACTCTATAAACATCTCTAATAACAAATATTCACGACGAAAACTATCGTTTTTATTTATTGAAATTCATGATTTTCTATCGGACAAGATCTGGAAAAACTTCTACTAAAATAATTTATTGAACTTTACATTATTATACTTTATGTATAATAATATTAAATATTACTATTATTTTCTAGTTATTTACGAGCTAGAATTTTAAGCAGACAATCTCTAGAAAAATCTCAAATAAATAAATATAACACTTAACAATATTACAGCGTTTATAGCCAGCAATATAGTTAAAAATATACTGTTGCGTTTATACGGTGTTATTTGCACAATAAATTCGAGTTACGAAACTAAGTTCAGACTTACTAATTTATTAAATTTAAAAATTTCTAGCAAACAAACTCTAAAGAAATCTCGAATAAATAAAGATTACATTTAAAATATATAAAAAAACTCTTCACGAAAAATGTTCTTAACTTATAAAAGTTAAATATTGATTGATCGATGATTTAATTGATTGATATTAGTACTTTATATCCGTAGAATCGTAATATATACTTTTGATTTGACTTATTTGTGCACCATTGAATTAAATCCAAATTGAGCGACCTCATAAACGTTGTAATTATCAGGAAAGACAGGCTCAGTTTAGACAGGCAGACAGACAGACTCATCAATCAGTCCGTCAGTCAGTCTGTCAGTCAGTCAATCAGTTGTCGTATACTCTGCACACACACACTCGCACACAGTCAGTCACAACTACATACAAATGCCAACAACTCTCACACACAGGTGGCGTTAAGCAGGCGCGTTCGCGCAGCCGCTCCTCCAACTGCAGCATACACACAAAAAACAGCAATGAGAAGGAACCAGGTACACAACAACAACAACAACAACAACAACAACAATAACAACAACAATAACAATAACAACCACAAGCTACAAAACAAACTCACATACTCGTATTCCCAGAACTCTCTTCGATTTCCCTTCATTCTACAGTTTCGATACTATATAGTTCCAATAACATTTCAGCTCTCCTTCCAATTAATTTTTACATTCTCAATTCCGACTTTCTTTTTAACTGCCTTTCCTCTTTACATATCTTCTTTTGTTTTCTATTTCTGCAACCTTTTCAGTTACCTTTCCACTTTCCATTCCTTCTCCTCTTTTACTTGCCTTTCCATTTTCTATTCTTGCTTTCTTTCCAGTTTCTCTTCTACTTTCCATTTCTGTAACCTTGCCTTTGTATTTTAAATTCTTGTCACTTTCCAGTTCACTTTCCATTCTAGCAATCTTTTTATTTCCGGTTCCATTTTCCATTCGTGTTTCCAGTTGTCTTTCCATTTTCCATTCATATTTCCGTTTAACTCGCATTTCAATTCCAATTTCTGTAACCTTTCCAGCTGTCTTTCCATTTTCCATTCTTGCAACCTTCCAGTTCACATTCCATTCCTCCGGTCTTTCCAGTTGTTTTTCCTTTTTCCATTCCTTCTTCCTTTTTAGTTGCCTTTCCATTCTCCATTCCATTTAGTTGCCCTTCCGTTTTCCATGCTTGTTCGCTTTCCAGCTTCCAGTTATTTGTCTTTTCATCATTCCCGTTCACTTCCCGTACTTTCCATTTCTAGCAATTCTGTCTCTTCATTTCCATTTTCCATATCCCATTGAATTTCTATAAGCAGAGTTGCACTAAAACCTCTTGAACCGTCCACAGAGCTCGTGGAGAATCGCATCTGCCAGAACATGGCGAGCATTCAGCTGAACGGCGGCCTCAACAACGATCAGTCCAAGGCGGGCAACACGACGACAACCGCAACCACAGCCGGCTTGGGCGGTGGCGGTGGCGGTGTTGGAGGCGTCGCTGCAGCTGCCAGCGGAGGCGGAGGCGCTGCAGCTGGTGGAGGAGTCGGAGGAGTCGGAGTCGGAGGAGGAGCTGGTGTCGCAGCTATTGGACCCATCGTGTCGGTGGCTGTGGTGGACAATGCGGATCCCGAATCCCAGCTCGCTGCAGTGGCGGCGGCTGCGGCGGCAGCGGCTGCGGGCGAGGAGCAGGAACAGGAAGGTTATTCGTTGTTGACGTATCCGAAGGGCACCAGTTGCTTTGCCCAGTTCACCTGGCTGATCATCTGGCCGATCCATCTGCTCTTCCGCATCGCGATACCCGACTGCAAGAAGGCCAAGAACAACAGAATCTTCCCACTGACCTTCATCATGTGCATCGTCTGGATCGGATCGCTCTCCTACGTGGTCGCGTGGATGATAACCATTATTGGTGAGACTCCGATCAAATATTCATATATGTACATTTTAGTATTTTTGATTGAAAAATATTCGTACCACATTCCGATCAAATATCACAAATCACTTAGAAACTTATTGTAGATATATAAAATATATTTCTATCTTATTCTGATCAAATATCATAAATCTCTCGAAATCTCATCGTATTTATACTTTCAACAATTTATATCGTAACTGATCAAATATCATACATCTCTCGACAATTTATCATATTTATATTTCAAGCATTTAGCAAATTATTATGATAATTATAAAATGCTTACTGCTGATTAATTGGGCGATAACTTTAGATTAATCGCAGCTCAAATTACGACTATATAATATCGTAAATTTAATGAGTTATCTGGAACAATTACATTTGTTAGGAAGTGATCAAATCAATTTCTCTAACACCATTCAATTTATGAATTGCAATTTATCTAAACTTTAACAAACATATAAATCAAAAGGAAAACGTTTCATTGCCAATTAAATAAGGAAATCTGTATTGTGTGTATACAGCTGAGAGATATATGATTAATGATTAAGTTTTAAATCGAATATATAATATTTTACGCAAAATTTAAAATGAAAAATGTGAAATATAAAATGCCTGCCACATTTTTGATTACATTTTAAATTATTTTACATTTTACAAAAAATCATAAGTTCACTTTAATTAATTTAAACGAATTTTTCGATTTGTTATTTTACTTATTTATACATTTATAGCTGAATCACGTTCATGGCATAAACATTAAAAATGTTTATACGTTTTTCGTATTTCAGGCGACACACTTAAGATACCCGATTCAGTGATGGGAATTACGTTTTTGGCCGCCGGCACCAGCGTTCCCGAGGCAGTGTCCAGTGTGATTGTGGCCAAACGCGGTGAGTATGACGCGATTAGCTGAAGAACTGCAGTTTAATGTCGATAATTGCCACAACACTTAATTGCACATCCAAGATAATTGCATAAAATTGCAGTTGATAACTTTTAACTTGATTATTTTGCATATAATTGCACATTTCGGATTATTACAAACATTTGGAGGCAACCGAATTTAAGATTTCTCTAAAAACTTTGCAGTTAAATGCATAACAGCTTATCGGCTAAAAATAAGTTGTACGTTTGATTTTCTTTGATGAAAAGTTGCAGTTAAAATCACAACTATTGCCGATAAATAGTGGCTTAGAGGTTAAAATAAACGTCGCAAATATTTGTATTATAATTGCATAATTTTTTTGTTAATTGCAAAATCCTGATAATTGCAGCATCTTGCTTAAAATTGAAATAAACTCGGCAGATAATTGCATAATTTTGCTTAAAATAAAAATCAAAGCGGCAAAAATGTTTATGTTAATTGCACAATGCAGATAGTTGCAGCATGTTTATAAGTTATCGACATTTAACTGCAATTGTATTCGTGGATTGATTTCAATATTTTCAATTTCCAAATGCATTCTGTACACTTGCCCTATGTTAGGTCACGGATCGATGGGAATATGCAATTCGATCGGCTCGAATACGTTCGATATATTGTTGTGCCTGGGCGTGCCGTGGCTGATCAAGGCCGTCTTCTTCCCCATTCAGCCGGGACAGAATTATGTGGCGATTAATTCGGCGGGCTTGGAATATTCGGCCATAACACTGCTGTCCACGCTGTTTCTGCTCTATTTGACGTTCTCGATGAACAAGTTCAAGCTGGACAAGAAGGTGGGCATCGCCTGTTTGGTCATCTATTTGGTGTTCATGGTGTTTGCCTCGCTCATCGAGCTCAATGTGTTCTTTCGCGTCAATCTGCCAACCTGCGGACGATCATGAGCCATTGTGGGAGCCCAACGAGCTGCGAGAATGTAGGAAGCTGGAGCTGGGACTGGTACTGCAAAAATTGGAACTAGAGCTAGAACTGGAACTGGAACTGGAATCTAGAGCTGAAGCTAATTATTACTAAAGAGAGACGGAGAGAGAGAGGGAGAGCGAAAGAGAGTGCGAGAGAGCGAGAGGAAGTGAGCCGAGGCAACTCTGCAGTGCAGTCGTTTTAATTAATTAATATGTGTATTTCCTGTTCTATTCTATCTACCTTGATAGTTGAGTTACCTTATGCTACTACGTTATGCTGTTATTGTAATACTTTTTTTTTATTATTATTATTAAAGTAGAATGGACAAAACTCATCAGTGATCACATCGCAGTGACATGGGAGCGTAAACCAAAAAATCAAAAAAAAAAAAAAACAACAAAACAAAAACACAAACAAACAAACAAACAAACCAAAAAACAAACAAAAACCAAAATCAAAAACCAAACAACAAATTCAATAATGTATTTATATGATTAATATATGAGATTTAACAAAAAGAAAATACCAACAAAAGTGTTTTTGTTTTTTTTTTTTTCTTGTGATCCAGGCAACCTTTTGTTGTGTTGTGTTCACATAAAATTATTGTAGCATTTTCAATTTCGTTAGAGATTTCAAAATTTCCTTCCAGCCAAATTCAATTCAAAATTGCAAAGTTCTTTTAAATGTATATCAACTTCAATACAGTGATTGAAGATGATTTCGGTAAGCTGTGAATTCGGTTCATTGGATCACATCACCTATCATCACATACTATACATATAATAGCAGCTGTAAATGCAATTGCAGATGGCAGCTTTCTACGTAGTACACATATTGATGACCTGAACTGTACACTCCCCGATATTTTGGAGTTTCCAAATTTTATGCGCAAGAAACACGCAGGTCATGTGGCTGCGTCGATATTCGCCAGCATGTATTTGTTCGTCATACTAGCGTTGGTATGTGACAATTATCTGGTCCCCGCCATGGAGCGTTTGTGCTACAGTATGTACTATATATGACAATTATCCGATAGTATCAGACTTACCATCCATCGTCACAGCATTGCATATGTCATACGATGTGGCTGGGGCAACATTTCTGGCGGCAGCGACCTCGGCACCAGAGCTATTCGTGTCCATCGTAGGCACTTGCATCACCAAAGGAGACATCGGAGTGGGCACCATCGTCGGTTCGTCGGTATTCAATGTGCTTGGTATAGCCGCATTCTGTGGTATTTTTGTGCCCAATGTAAGTCACCATCCAAACATATAATTGCAGGACGATTTATCTAGAAATATAAGATAGAGAAATAAATATAGTTGTAGTTATAGATATAGATATTATAGATACTATAGATATTATAGATATTATAGATAATAGATATTAAAGATATTATAGATATTATCGATTTTATAGATATTATAGATATTATAGATATTATAGATATTAAAGATATTATAGATATTATAGATATTATAGATATTATAGATATTTTAAATATTATAGAAATTTTAGATATTTTAGATATTATACATATTATAGATATTATAGATATTATAGAAATTTTAGATATATTAGATATTATAGATATTTTGGATAGTTTAGATATACTAGATATTTTGGATATTTTAGATATTATACATATTATAGATATTATAGATATTATAGATATTATATATATTATAGATATTATAGATATTATAGATATTATAGATATTATAGATGTTATAGATATTATAGATATTATAGATATTATAGATATTATAGATATTATAGATATTATAGATATTTTAGATATTATAGATATTATAGATATTATAGATATTATAGATATTTTAGATATTTTAGATATTTTAGATATTTTAGATATTATAGATATTATAGATATGAAAGATATTATAGATATTATAGATATATTTTAAATATTATAGATATTTAAGATATAGATATTATAGATACTCGATATAGATACCATTAGATATAGATATTGATATTTCCATCTATCTATATGTATTATCTCTGCCAGCTAACTTATTTACAGAGCATCGCAATAGAGAGTTAGATAAGTTGAGATGCCTTGAGGCGATAACTGAGCGACATTTGTGGCTAATGGCGGGCAACGACGGCAGATAATACTAATAATAGATAGATAATACTTATAGATATTACAGATACTTATAGATGGATACTTATAGATATACTTATATATATATATATATATCTCTAGATGTGCTATTTAAACCTCTCCTCTCCCAGCCAACGCAAATGTCGTGGTGGCCCATTTCTCGGGATACTTTCTGGTACATGGTATCTGTATTAATTCTCTTTGGAATCCTCTACGATTCAAAAGTGCTGATCTATGAGGCAGCTGGTATGCTGGGGTGCTATGTCGTATACTTAGTGGCATTAGCATTGGATGGCCAGTTCCAAAAACTTATCGGAAGTAATGTCCAATTCCTCCCTATACAGTATACTAGTTATGCCATATTGTTTCGTATGCAGGGTCAATTGACGAAAATACTATAATGAACGAGGATCCGTTGGAGCGGGAAGAGGATCCGCTTAAATCATTCAAGGAGACAATTATGGAACGACCTGAACCAGACGATCATATTATCAAAAAAATTTGGTGGGGCATCAAATACCCAGCCGTTGTACTGCTGGCCATAACAACGCCAAGTGCTCGCTCAATATTCCCGTTGAGTATGTTATTGGCGGTGCTATGGATCAGCATTATATCGTACTTTATTACTTGGTTTCTCACCATTGTGGGCTACAATATTGGCATACCTGATTCCATTATGGGACTGATCGTACTTGCGATCGGCACAAGTGTGCCAGAAATCGTATCATCCTATATAGTGTGCAAGAAAGGTGAATTTTGCATTTAACACCTAATTATTTAACACTTGATCTCGCGTTAATTCACAATTTTCCTACTACTACAATTTTTGATGGTGAAATTTTGTGACAGATTTTATAGAACTGAACAACAAATAGTTAATAGAGTTGATTATTAATTCAAATACTATTTCAATAATCTCGCTTAATGTCCGTAAACTATCATCTAAATAGCTTCAAAATGATTAATAATCACTCAACGAGTATATTTACAAATCTATCGTAAAAATACTGCCAAACCATTACTGATCTATCGCCGAAAGTATTTTGAAACTATCGCTAAACTATCGTCACATAGGCTACGGCTCCATGGCCATGTGCAATGCGATCGGGTCCAACACGTTCGACATATTCATTTGCTTGGGTTTGCCGTGGACAATTATGATATTGGCGACTGGTAAAAGTATATTAATTAATTCGGCCGGCTTGACAATTACCACCGGAATGCTGATTGGAACTGGTCTCTTGGTCTACATTTGCTTTCTCATCACCAAGTTTTGGCTCAACCGATTTATGGGCTGGAGCAGTTTAATCATCTACACAATTTTCCTAATCGTTTCCTCCTACATTGAGATGAAGTCGCTACCCGATATATGCGATATTGAGTCCGAGGAGTATGCACATCTCGCCGAAAGACACAAATAATTCCCCCACCCATCTTTCTGCGCGTGCAAAAATTAAAAAAAAATATATATAAATGTATGCAAAGTTATAATATGTGTGTGTGTTTTTTTTGAGTTTCTTTGTGTAGCAAATAATACACTAATAATAATATTTGTCAATCGCATTGCAAAACACCTGGGGGCGTTATCAAGATGCGATTACCACTGCGATT
The DNA here is from genome assembly GCA_963583835.1 of Drosophila immigrans. NCBI lineage: Eukaryota > Metazoa > Arthropoda > Insecta > Diptera > Drosophilidae > Drosophila > Drosophila immigrans. The sequence goes on from OY757144.1 coordinate 5,021,256, forward strand.
ATTATTTTCGTGGGTCCTCTTTAATTTAGTCGCACGTCTCCCATGTACACTCATAGTACGTAGGCGATAAGACTGCAGTGCGTTGTTGGAGTGAAAGCTACAACTTTTGATTTACAATCCGATTTAATTTCGATTCACTTTTCAGCGAAACACGTGTCACACAAATCTTGCAATATGTTATTGCTTACAATCAAATACTTCAAAGACGTGTCACGAAGCATTTGAAACTTCAATGTTCTAAAAGCATATCAGTGGAAAATATGTAATTAATCATTTATAGGAATAAATCACCGAGATTTATCAGCTAAAAAATAACGAAATACTATATAATGCATATAATATTTTGTATTATTTTACCAAATAAATCTCATCAGCTAAAATCAAAATCAAATCAGTCAATAATAAAATTGATAATTAGTCCCGATTTTTTTTGACCTTAATAATAATTGTAATTTTCGTTTTTTCATATCATCATTTCTAACTTTTTGGAGGACAGTTTTTAGTGGTATGTAATTGGAAGGCGTCTTAACACCAAAAGGAATCTAAACATTTAATGAAAAATATTTAATTGAATGGCTGGGCCGAAGGGGAATACCGCTACTTGTACGAAACTCAATATATTATGTTTTTTTTTTTTGCTTTTCAATTGTTATCCGCCATATTGTTATTGGCATTAGTTAATGGCAGACAATCGCCGTATCGATGACGTCAATTCGCGAGGTGCTGTTATGACATCAAAAGAATTGTCATTGTCGTACGTATCCCGCACACACACACACACACAATAGTCTGAAGATAAGTACTTGGAAATCTGTGCAAGTGTGTGTGTATAATTTATATTATTGATAAGCATTTTGTACGCACCATTTGAAAATCAAAAGAGATACAAAGCCACAGATACAGATACAGTTACAGTTACAGTTTCAGCTGCTTAGAAGTATGTCCAAGGAACCCAGATAGACACAAATTCTATATCATATGGTATATATATATATAAATAAATATATAGCACTTGAAGAGAAAGGCTTCCGTTTCAGATTTGCAACTGCGAATTCGAAATGACTAATTTTAAATATATTTTTTTAAATTCACATGTACTTATTTAAAGTATACCTATAATTAAAGATACTATATAAAGAAGCTAACTTATTTTTTCAATTTATAGAGCTTTGTAATCTGTTTACTAAGCTATAAATTAGGTACATCCTAAAGGCCTTAAATAACTTAATTCATAGCTTGAGAGATCTATTGAAAACTAAATGACTAATTTTCAATACATTTTTTGTAATTTAAAGTTTATTTAAAAATAAAGAAATAAAGACGCTAACCTATTTTCGAATATTTTTACTAAGCCATAAATTAGGTACATCCTAATGGCCTAAAATAACTTAATTCATAACTCGAGAGATCTATTGAAAACTAAATGAATAATTTTGAATATATTTTTCAATTTCACATGTACTTATTTAAAGTTTACTTCTAATTAAAATGAAGAAGCTATTTTCCACTTTTGTATTAATGGTTCCTTTTAATGTTTATTATAATTGTTATAAATTGGTTGCAGCCTGAAGACCTCATTAAATTGAATTCGAAGCTAGAATATATTTTTGTTATATATTATATTTATTTAAAAACAATTAATTCGAATAAAGAAGCTGACTTATTAATGTAGATAATTGTGCACAGATTGAAGGCCCCATAGCATTTAATTCGCAACTACAATTACAATAAATATGAATTGGGTAATATCAAAGTGAACTGGAAAAATCAAGTTCTCGCTTCTTAATGGAAAATCATTGAGATAAGACTAAGCAGAATTGAGCATTATCAAATCGCCAACATATCTGCAAAGTATCAGCTGAAACTAATAATGTCAATAACAATCCTAGAACTTGCGAGTTTGACCCACACACAGGGCACAATCGGCTGTTCTACACTTAAGAAAAATACAAAAAAAAAAAAAAATAATAACCAGACGATATTTCGATGTGGTACGACGAATTTTAAGGGAATCAATAGATAGGGGGATAAAGTGCTTAAGATTCGATCGTCGTAATTCGCTTGGTAACACACGGTGAAAATGTGTGAAATGTTCTTAAATGAGTTAAATCAATGGACGGTGTTTATGGCTTTAATGGTCGTCGACGGCGGGGGCAGTTGAATGTGATTAACTCGTGACTCTCTATATAATCGATAATTGTGAATTGTGAATTGTGAATTGGGTGTGGGTGCTTCTTGAGGCTAAATCGGCTCGAGGCTCGAGTGGTCGCTAATCTAGATCGGACTCTCACTTACGATGTCAACTTTTGAGTTGTTTGCCTGATAATCGCGGCCTCAAACGCAAGAAGGAAATAGCGCAAAAAAATCGAAAGAAATCGAACGAAAAAAAAAAATATAACGAAGAATAACTCGAGCAAGTTTAAAGTCTGATTAAAGGCCGCACTTGAGATTATAAATAGTATAATCATAAACGAGTTTGTAATTAATGAAAATAAATAAAATATGGCCAACAAAATGCAATTCTAAATTGACATTATAATTTCCCCCTGACTGCTCCCAGAGCTCATTATTATTATAATTATATTTTATGATCGCGTGTTTTTTTTTGTTGTACTTGTTTCGAACGATCTAATAAATTATTTTTGAAAAGCGAAACCAATCGAAAATACTCATTGAATAAATCTGAGTTCGTTTTTTGTTGCTGCTTCACTTGAAACCATAATAAATTATTTGAACATTTCTTTAAATAGTTGTTTGTTGATTAGACCCCAAAATGGATTTGCCAGATTAGACAAATAATATTTCTTAATGTCTTGCATGATTCAGTGCAATTTTAGAGCAGCAACAATTCAGCAATATGTAAGTATTTTATACTTAGAATTTCTTATTCAGATTTAATCTGGAAATATTTGGGCAAATTTATGGGGAATCGCAAATCATTAGCTGCAAATGGGCGGCAGCTCAAACATACTTCAAAGTCATTGTAAGTGTTGAGAAAAAACCACGTTGAGGGGAACTACGATAAAAATGCCTTTTTTTTTTGGCAATAGCTTTATGCGTCAACATATTTAGTTTCTAAACTAACTCCAAAAAAAAAAAGAAGATACTTTTTGAAAGCATCTATCTGAAGCGAATTCGGAGAATCAGAAATCGACGAAGTCAAAGCAGCTCGATAGACGAGCATCTACAAAAAGGAATTGTTTTGTTGGGTTTTTCTTATTTGTAAAACGATAGAAATTATTCTTTTTTGGAAAAAAATTATTATTAAAAACTAAATATAATATCCTAAAAAAGTTCTGCAACGACAAGAACAAGTATTGGTAGCTTTTAAAAACGTAATAATGTTGTAGTTATCTTTGAATAATTAAATATCTTTTGTATTATTACTATTTATTAACAATTGATTATTATTGATTTATATTTTTTGAATTAATTTAAATTATTATGAAAAAGTATATAATGAATTGTTTAGTAGGAGTAGTCTTTGTAACATCTAAACGATATTTTTTGAATTATAGAAAGTCATTAATTAGATTTATTTGATATTTTTTATTTGTATTGTTTTAAATTATTATTGAGTGACTAGTGCCATAATTAATAACTAAGCTTGCAGCTCTTGGATGAATATAGATAAATATAAAATGTGTGCAACAATGAAATTTTACAAAATATATTTACATAATGAAAAATCCTTCAACTCCACTAAGCAATTTCTACATTAATTTCGTATTCCACAAAATGTGATATATGATTATTAATAGAATGCAGTTAAAATCTAATATTAAAGATTTGTTTTATCCAGACTACAGACTCTCAGTTACACCACCTACAAGATTCGAGTATATATAGTTTGTTTTAAGGCAGCTAGTGAAAGGCAGTGGAAAATATTTCGCACGCGTTTGATTGCCATATCTCTCTGGGCCCCCGGGGCATTAGAAACTGAGCGGAAATCAGGCGAAGCCAGTTAAGTCGACCAGTCAAAATGTCTATCAGCATTTATTTTTTTTTTTTTGCTATTTGCTTTCTGCTGCAGACGGGGGTAAGGCTTATTTTGGCGAATTTGATTTATGGTACGACGACTACGCCATTGTTTTTGATGGGCGTTGTGACGTCGCTGAGGGGGTTCTGTTCTGATACCGGGCGCCATAACAAGTATGACGTCCATGCAGAAACACGGCTGCAAATCTCAAAAACAAAGTAAAAAAAACAACAAGAAAAGAAAAGAAAGAACTGAACAAAAGTACAAATTTAAAGCCAAAGAAAAAGCGGGCTGACTCGATTGGCCCAAGGGTAATCACAGATGGCGAAGATATGATAAAGAAATGTCTAAAAATAGTCGCACAACAATATATATAATGTAGGTGTAATATTTACAATTTATGAATCTAGTTAAGCTTTGTCTTTGAATACATGATAATTGGTTAAATGTTGTAATGATGTAAAAATGGTATTGATATTTAATAAGCTTTTACTCAAAGTTTAGCACAAGTTCCTGATTAATTCATTAAATCACTGAGAGAGATTTTGGACTGCACTTTAGGTTGCATCAATCATGCTGGTAATCGATAAAATCGAAGTATATATTAGGTATTGATTGATCGGGGCACGCAGAGAAACAAATAAAGCAACAAAAATTAAATTATGCGCAAGGAACGAAATGGAAACAAATGGAAATAGAAAATTGTGAAGTTTAATTTGAAAATTTAAATTTAAGGAATTTATTTCTATGTTATTTAATATTACGATTTTATCTCTTAATCAAAATCTAATATTGTTTTTTTTTTCTAAATTAAAGCTTACAAAAAAGACGTAAGTTGGTATGAATAATTAGCTTTAATATACATAGATCTGAAACAAAATGATATTAAGTGGAACACGCTATCAAACAATATAAAGTTTAATTTTGGATTATATTTTTTGCAGCAACGTAACACTTTTTGAACGCCTAAATTAAGTTAATAAAAAGAGTTCGAATTTGTTGTTAAATAAATGAGTTCGTTCATTAGAATTCCAGTAACGAAACGTGAATAAATTAAATAAAAAAGTCTACATTTAAATGGCGATCTTATCGAAGCATACAGCAATAATGAAAACAATAAATGTCACAATGGTGTTAACGAAATCCCAACTAAAAAGTAACTGGAAAATCCATTTAGGACTGAGTCAAAATATTGAAAATTTCTGTTTTTTGGGAAAAACGAGGATTGATAAATGATTACAGCAGATGCTAATACGGGCGTGAGTTGAATAAAATGAATAAAATAAAATCCCAAGCGATCGGAGAGTGGCAAAAGCACAACACTCTGAACTTTGCACAATCATAACACATAGCGCGATGCGATCGATGCGATTCGATCCGATGCGATCTGTGATAGATATCTGAGCGAGAGACTTTCGCACAGGGAAGTACATTCTGAAAGTAATTAATGGATAAATCGCTACTGACGTTTTGCTTCTTTCTATGCCAGCCAAGCGATCGCTAGAAGGGTATAATAAATAAGTGCCAAACGAATGTGATTCATCGCTTTTCATCAGAGTCAAAAGTGTAGTCAAAATATATAAAATAAATAATAATATTCTATATTGTGTCATTGAATGAAAATGTTTAGTTATATTTTTAAAATTGTTGAATGGTTTGCAACATTTTTGTAATCTTCGGGTATCTCGTCGCCAAGTCGTCTCGATTGCTTCACTTTCTGACAGGTTGTTTTTCTTTATTTTTTTTTGAACAATGCAATCAAGCGATCAAGTTGGAATAATGTTGAACAGGATCGAAAAATAGAGATCAATTAGAGTCAAAGTGATTGTGTGTGTATGAAAGTGAAACAAGTGAATGCCCTATGACGCTAGAACCAGAATCGAACGATCAAGCCAAGATCTGTTCAGATCTCTGGCACGTGAGCATTATAAAAATAGGCTTGCAGCCACATTTTCCAGTTAAGCGTGAAAATACCCAGAGCATTAAGTTGTCATACAAATGAGCTTGATGTGCTTGTGGTTTTGCTCTCTGCCGGCAACCCTACTAAATTGATAAACTGTCGGGCTATACATCACCAAAAAAACAAAAAAAACATCAACAACAATAAAAACAAGAGAACAACAAAATAGTGGCAGACTGCTGTATGAGTGTTTGTGCTGTTGTGTTGCTTTACGAAGTTCTTATCAGAGCAGTAACTGCTCTATTAATGAGCACATGCCTCAGCGTTACAAGCTCACCGCGTAGATACTTCTGTGTGCATGTGTGCAAGTCGACTTGGAACCAGCGAAAACTGCACTCGAGTGTGCCCTGCCTGCAGATACCCGATAGCTGCATTTATATTTACGGGGAATGTGAAAAAGGAAAAGTGGTAGTGGTAATAATAAGAATTCAATTAAAAATAATTATGATACTAAAATAACTTATAATATAGATAATACTAATAATTATAATATTAAAATAAAAATACTAATAATTCAATAATTAATTATAATTGTGATATAAAAAATGTATAATAAAAATAAAAAATAAATGTAATTTAATAATAAAATACTAAAAATACAATTAAATTGTAATAAACAAAATATTTAAATGCTTATAGTAAAAATGATAATAATTACAATTGATTATAATCATAATAAGGAAAATAGTAAAAAACTAACTATAAAAATAATAATCATTCCAATACAAATTATAATTGTAAAAATGAAAAAACTAATAATTAAAATATTAATATTAATAATGAAAAAAACTAGAATATAAATTATTTGAAAAATTCTAAAAATAAAGAAAGTACTAAAAAACTAGCAATAAAAATTAAAAATACCAATAATAACAATTTTAATAATATTAATAATAAAGTGCGAATTATGATTATAATAAATACTAAAAATTCAATTACTTTACATTTGATTTGAACTCGCTTATGTTTTATTATTATAATTTTGTAAATTACATTTTTAAGTAATAATTTATATTTATTTCACTTCATTTTATATGTTTACTCTTTTCAAGATCATATTCGACTTTAAATTAATAAATAAATTTAAAAAAATAAATTCAGTTATGACTTCCTTTGCCCGTCGTTTGTCACCAGCCTGTCAGACCCTTCTACCCTACAGTCAGCGGGTATATTCGACAGCAACAACACGCAAGTGATACCAAATAAAATGCACACACACACACACACACGCGCACACACACACACTAATACAGCTGCTATTACAATATCGAATCAAAATCAAAGTGAAAATCACTCGAAAAAAAAGAAGCAGAAGAAGTGCAAAAATTTGTTTTCGAGAACTTGTCTCCAGAGTCAGAGAGTTATCATCCAATAGTAATACTCTATCACGTCCATGGCATTTGCGTCGACAGCAACAGCAGCAGCAGCAGCAGCAGCGTCGACCGCGACGCAGACGCCAGCGGCGACGTCGACTGCGCTGCTGGCGTCGCTGTTTATTATTAAGACGCGCGCGCGCTGGCCGCACTTAATTAGTTGTGCGATACAATTCTAGCCAAGCGGTTGGCGTTACCAGCAGCAGCTGCAATTCGAATTAAACACACACACACACACACAAACACACTCACACACACACACGCACACAGACACACACGCAGAGAAAATACCGACACCGAAATCACGATTACAAATAATTTACTTCAAATCAAACATAACTCTCAATAAATTCGCAATCGCAAAGCTAATGAAGAAAATCTGCTGCCCACATTTAACAGATCCGCAAATCAAAGTCAATGTTCAAACGCGTTGCGCATACGCCGTGTGTGTTTCCCTAGCTACAGTTTAAATCCATAAACAAAAAAAGAGAATATAAAAAAAACAACAGACGTTTTGCAATTTTTTTGTGTTTTGTGCCTTGTTTGTGGTTGATTAGTTCAATTTTTTTTTTTTTCGATTGCTTTCAACGAAAATCAAAGCCGAGTTTTTTTGGGGAAAAATTTGCGAGCTTTTTGTAGAATGTTGAAAAACGCGCGCCTTTTGCTTGGCGTTTTCATATTGTTTGCCAGCCCCATAACGGATACACAAGCAACAGGTGAGTAAATAAAATAACCGAAAATAAAAAACAAAAACACAACTCGACTTGGCCAAAGAAAAACTTTCAATGGATCGTGGGGAATTTTTGTAGCAATTTCTTTGAGCCAGATGTGTGCGTGAAATATAAGTACGAAATCGGAAATTATAAACCCATTAAAATATTTCAAGAGAAAAGCCATTCAAATTAATTGAAAATCAATAAAAAAATGCTTAAGCCATTAAATAAATATTTTTATCGTTAAGTATTCTTACTAAGTTTGCTTTGCGATTTTGAACTTTTACTGGCAATATTAAACTTGGTTGTTTAATCCTAGTTTTCAGTTGCATTTGCAATTAAATAGAAAACCAGTTTACAATCGCATAACAAGAAAATTATAGTTGACACAAAAGAAAAGCGAAAGTATTTTTTATTTGCCAGATTATTAACCATCTTATGTGTTATTCAATACTCAAGTTCTTTTCGAGACCATGAACATCAACTGAAAACCCAAAAAAAAATACAGTTTCATTTCCAGTTGTTCCGCAACGGATTTGCATTAAATTTAAATAAATTTTGATCACGTTACCTTGCCACATCTTTCATTCATTAAAAACAAAAACAAAAATGTCTTGAATTTCCATAATTTATGCACACTCGAAATACCTTCAGAGATCAATGATAACAAAAAAAATGGAGAGCTTGTTACATTTCCAGTTCTCGAATTTTGGGTTGATTATATTTCGGAAGCCCTTTAATCAATATATTTATGTATGGCGAACAAAGTCGGCTGTCAGATAATCGTCGCATCGATCAATCAAGCACTTCCCATACATATATAGCATATATACTTTATGTGCATATCTCTCGTTATGCTGATAAATCAGTTCAACAGATGCTTCATCAATGCTGCCAACAGCTGGCGGAGTTCACAACTCTTCCCCCTCGGCTTATCAGCGACGCATTAAGATCTAAAGACCCTCCCGAAAAAATGTGATATATAGTATATATTTATATATCAATAGTTATGTACCTGCCTGGCTCTTGCAAACTTGACGGTTCTTATCAAATTTGACTACTGATAACGCCGCTTTTCCCTGTCAATTATATATTTGTTCTATAATTCAATTCGCTACTCTTAATTCCATATTTTATTTCTGTGATTTATGCATTAACGTGGACTTATTAAATAAATTATTGCTAATTGATATGCTATGTGACCGATAGTCCCAATCTTTATTCAAACACTACTTTTTACACTTGCTAATGCATAGAAATCTAGTGGAAATATATGGAACTACTAAATGACAGTTTAAGTTGGAAATAAAATAAAATATTTGACAGCAATCTGCAAAGATATTTTCTCTCCCTTCAGAGACTCAAACCGAAAACTCATTAGTTCTTGTTTTTTTGATTTTGGCAAACTTTTATCAAGCATTTAAGTGCAGATAACACACATCGAGAGTCGACAATAAATACTTTGAAACAGACAGCATCAGGTGACAATGCTGATTATCTTATTGATAGGAAAGTTCAGTGTCGCAGTCAGACTGAGAGATCCAAGGAGAGACAAGCAGATATAGAACAAGAACAAGAATCAATATCAAATGCAGACCCAAGTTTTTTTTAGGCTTCTAGACATTTTTCTGAATTACAATTAAATATTACAGACTATTTTGTAATCAATCAACTGTTAGACATTTAAAGAAGAAGAATTAAAATTAATTTTTAGTATTTCAAAAATTAAAAAAAAAATCTAAATGAATTATTGATTAAAATTAAATAATATAATTTCATTTAATAAATAAATAATATAAATAAGAGTAAAGAATTTGCCAATCAATTAAAAATTTGAGTAATTCTAACTTAAAAGTGATTTATATATAATTGTAATTGTAAAAAAAAATGTTGAATCAAAATTACAATGAAGCAGCATTTCTATATTATAATTAAATAACAAAAATAAAGTGCTTTATGAGTAAAAAAGTTGCCAACAATTTATTGAATTTAACAGTCTACTTAAAGCCATTTATAGCGTACAGAGAATTGATGACATGAAAGAAATTATATTGATAAAAATAGAAAAGAATTTGGCAGGTTGCTCAAAATTATAAATAATAAAATGAATGTCATTGCTCGACTTTAAACAAAATTGCAAAGTAGAAATAATTTTTGGCTAGAAATAAATAATAAAAATAAAATGCAAATCAAGAATTAGAAGTAGTAAATAAAAATCGAATTATAAATAATTAAATGAAACAAAAAATGCATGTAATTTCGCTACTCTAACAAATCAAATGCCAATTGCAGAGTTTAATCTATGAAAATTACCCCCAAAAAAAAAAAAACCTGTCCACAATTTGCACACAGCTTATCGCCATAAAAGATCATAAATCTGACAAATTAGACATCATTTAATATGATTGTTTAAAGACACCTGCTGACATGCGTTCCAAACGACATCAAGTGAAAACAAGACTCGAGAGTGCTTCAGAAGTGAATTATCTATTAGCAACTCATTTCATAATTATTGCATAAACTGCGAAAACAATATCGTTGCGCGATAATTACAATTTATAGTCGGCAATTACGACTGATCACTGATCACCGATCACTGATCACTGAGCACTCAGCATAAATAATACAGGGGGGCCGATCAAATTGGGTGAATTCCCTTATTCCTTGGAACCGATCCCGGAGTCCGATTTAATATCTGAACCCGCCCCATTGCACATGTTGTTAAACATACGCGTAGCTATAAATAAATTGTGCTTTTGATTTTTTGGTTATTCCAATCCCAAGTTTAGCTGGAAGCATGAAGAGGCAGAATTATAATTTCTGAATTAATTTCTGCTGGAATTCTATGCTGGAATTTGACTCCCTCGGTTTTGTTTGTTGTCTCTGGCAAAGTTCAATAATTCCGATAGTCATACTCAGCATCCATGACGTTTGCAGTCGACAAACAAAATAAGTTGGCAACAAGTATTATAACAATTTATTTATTTTCATTTCAGTTTTTTGTATTTTCCATTTGTCTTGTTATTGTTGTTTCTTTCTTTATTATTTCCCTCGGTCTTAAGCTTTTTTTGCCGGCGCACATTTATCATCATCGTCTCTCTCTCTCTGGTATTTGTTGAACAAACAGACAAACAACCGACCAGACAGACAGACAGACAGACCAGACAGACAGACGGACAGACAACGGCGCCTTCGTTTGATGCCCAACACTGGGCAACAAAAACGCGCTTTAATTGTTTCATTGTAGTCACAGGTGTAATCCATGTAAAGCACCGTCTCAAGTGTTTTTTATTTCGAATTGGAATGTTTTCAATCTGCTTTAGAGCTTTTATTTGTAGTTCAACTTTAAAGACTGTTTGAATTCATTTTTCTATTCAATTTCTATTCGACCTGTTCTGATTATTATTTGAAATAATTTCTTTTATTTAAATTCTTTGCCATCATTTTGCACGAAATAATTTTAAATAATTTCCTTTAAATTCTTTGTCAGCTTTGTATGCCAATTAATTATATAACAAGTATTTTTTCAAGTGACCTATTTTATTTAATAATTTCGCTTAAGTTCTTTGCCAGCTTCTAACGCGAAATTATTTATTTTATTTTAAGTAATTTCCTTTAAATTTCTTGCAGCTTTGTATGAAAATTAATTTAATTATTTTAGAAAATTGTTTATTTTATTATTTTTAAAAACTTTCGTGTAAATTCTTTACCAGCTTTGTATGACAATTAATTGTATAACTACATGAAATAATTTATTTAATTCAAAATTATTTGTTTTAGTTCGTTTCCAGCTTTGTATAACAATCAATTGTATTATTACATGAGATTATTTATTTTATTTTATTTTATTTATTTATTTAAATTCTTTGCAGCTTTTTATGACAATTTATTGTATTATAACAATTATTTTTTCAAATGACTTATTTGTTTAATAAGTTCGCTTAAATTCTTTGCCAGCTTTTTATGACAATTTAAATACTAAATAAGCAAATTAAAATGTATTTCTTCTTACTAAATTTTATGCTGTTCCATTAGTTGTTTTTAGTTCCCATTGCTAAGCATTAAATTTCTATACAATTCACAATTTATTGTTTCGCATATGTTTAACTTAAGTGCAGACTTTTTCTTTCTAATTAATTTGCTTTTATTAAATTTAGTTGAAATCTGTTACATTTATTTTTCTCACTTATTTTTGTCTGCTCTTAACTTGGCGTTATTCGACACTCTATAAATTCTTTTTAATTGCATAATCCAAAAAACTGTAGTGCAAAAATGCTGATTGTTTTTGTAGGGCAGTGTTTAATAATCGCATTTGTTGATTTAACAACAATTAGCAAGCAGTTTTCAGGCAGCTTGGGAAACCGATTGATTTGCATTGAGTCGCAACACGATCGGAGAAACGAGTTGCCAATTAAACGGCCAAGTTGCAACAACAAAAACACCATGATGATGATAATAATAGTAATAATAATGAGGGTGCGAGAGGAGGGCGGGCGATAATAATACTTAGTTAAACATTAAATAAACAAAATGCATTTGTTTTTCGTTCTTTTCCTTTTCGTTTTTCTTTGTTTTGCATTTGGGGGCGTCGGCCACTTCGCTCAGGTAATTATGGCAAACATCGCAAACGCTTTTCGATTGCAAATCGAATGATAAATTGCACAATGAAATGCATCAATGGGTAACAGAATAAATATTATTATCAAAACACAGTTAAAGGGACCTGGTGACGTATGAAGTGGAGTGTGGAGGGGATTTCCCTAATTGAAGTACAATGCGTCGCGATTTCCGCATAAGAATCTTGCAATATTGTCTTCAAATAAATATTTTATTATTATACATATATTTACTGGGTTTTTAGCGTCGTTCGCCTCTTTGGGTATTTCACTATAGTGTGATCCGATCGGATCCGACCTCCATAATCAATGGGCGTAACCCCAACCCCCAAGCGACAGCTGTCAACAGGTTCAATAAACTTGTTTGTGCGCAGCTAAGCGCAAGCTTTAGATGCAATCCCATAAATACACATTCACATTCATATTCACACACTCGCACTCACATTCATATTCACATTCGTATTCACACACATCCACATCTGCTGCAGTTGCGAGTACTCGGCTAAAAGATTCGGCACCTGTTGCAACAACGCGACAACTCGACAGAAAAGGCCGACAAGAGCCAGTTTCAATGTTAGCCGAAATCTTTGTTTTGGAATAGTTTCAACTCAAGTGCAGGGTATGAACGACGCATGGGGTATGACGCCTTGCACAAACGGTTTGCGACACCATTAAGAAAGCTTGCATTTTTGTTAAATACCTCGTGAATTAAATAAGTGAATAATGTTTCGTTGAACTTTGTTAAATTCTATTCAATTTCACTCGCACTGTTTTATTCTATTTTTTCTATGCTCATATTTTATTTCTATTCGTAAAATTATATTTAATTTAATTCGCATATTCAATTTATATTTATTGAACTTCATGAAATTCTGTTTAATTTCATTGCGTTTTTGAAACACGATTAATTCTATTCAAATTCATTTGTTTTTTTGTATTAATTTCTAATTGTCATTAATTAAATGTCATTTTATTTATTTTTATCTTATCGCATTTCACTTTATTCTAATAGCTTTCCACATTTCCCATTTAATTGCACCTATAACAAAAAGGGTATCTCCACTTCGACTACCATTTTGTTTGCGATGCTGGCGTCTTTCGGTTGCCATGCTTCAATTTTCAAGTTTAAGTTTTATTTAATTATTGAAATTATGTCTGATTATTGCTGCAGCTTATTTTATTGTTCTCGCCAGCTGCTAAAGACATGCAATTCTTCAAAACACAAAACAATAACAAATAAAAAATATTTAACAAAATTGCAACAACAAAAGTGGCTTGGTGAAAAGCTGCCGAGCGTATCGCACGTGCTGAAAGAGTTTCAAGCGAAAAAGGTCAAAACCAAATACCTAAAAGCGTTGTGTGCACGGAATAATAACAATGGGGAGTAAAGATAGCTGAGCATAGACGACGAACGAATACGCTACGTTCACAAGAAATAAACCAAGAGAGTTTAACTAAATTAAAAGGGGATACTTTTGAAACAGTTCTTTGCCTTTTTATTAAAAAAAAGAGGAAAGACGAAAATATTTTTAATGCATTACAAATTTCATTAAATTGTTCATTGCACTTTTTAAATGTTTAAACAATGGTTAGGGAAAAATCAGCTCATAAAGATGTAGTATTTACAACAATGACTAGCTTGATAGTACTTATCTTATGTGTCTTTCAATGCATTACAAATTTCATTAGAAAACAAGCTAGATATTAATGATTAAACGTGCGCTAGTTATCGTTCAGTGTGTCTGGTTAAATGCATTCAATGTGTTCAATTTCATGGGAAAACAATGATACCCCCGTCGGTGGGCAGTACAAGATGTGAATCACGACCCCAGAGCCGTGAAAGGTTGTAAATGAGGTGGAGGCGGAGGAGGGGAGGTGAATCATTATTGTACAAGAGTTTGCTCAAGAAATGGGCTGATAAGACAGTGCCAATCAGACAGAGCGGCCACCCACCCGTCGCCAGACTAATTGTGGCCATTTCATGGGAATTAACTTACTTAGATAAAATATTTTGTGTATTATTTCCCCATTCGCGGTAAGCCGAAATTATTGCCAATAATAAACCATCAAAAAGTGAAAACAAATCGGCTCATGAGTGTTTCTCGTATTTTTGGATGACACTTCAATTTCCTGATTATGAACAGAACGGAACGAAACGGAACGGAACAAATCGGCGTAAACAATAACCATAATAACAAGTTCATAAAACATCCCATCGCATTGGCCAATCAGAGTCAATAATATGGCATTACGATAGCTTCTTAACTTGGCTAAACTTTGGCGGCGTATCGATCAACAACAACAACAATATAAAAGCAACAAAAAAAACAAAAAAAACATGGAAGCCATTAAATGTTTATGTTCCGACTTGTTTGATTTACAATTTATGCAATTAGACATTGAAATCGCATCCACAAGTATTGTACCGCAATTACCGCGCCATATAATTGTTTATCTGCTCCACGAATTGTGGAATTTTTTTTTTTTGTTGCACCTTTTGCGTGAGAATTAAATGAAATCATTCATTCGACACCACAGCCATCATGCCATGGAATGTCGGGAAAAATGCCGATCTTGACCTGCATAGCAACAGAAATAGTTAAAGAATAAATTGCTGGATCAGTTACAACTTCAAGTTAAATAAGCTCTTAGGGAATATTTTACGAAAAATAGGATCAGAAGAGAGATCTGCATTTTTGCAGAAGGAATAAGGTATAATATAGAAATTTAAATATGCTGCGATTTTAAATGAAATTTTAGATAAAAATAGAAGTTAAATTAAATTGGATATGAGCAAATAATTTAATAATACAAAATCGTTGCTTAATTTCAGTATGATTTCACATCAATTATTGTTGGATATTAGCAAGATGTATTTAATAAGACAATTCGTTGCATATAGGGAAAAATCAAGATGAAATTAAATTTTTACTTTACATCAAATATGCTAAAATATTTGCAGAAGAATAATTTAATAATTCATGGATTAATATATCAATTATATTTCTATGTCACAACGAATACGAAGGAATATTTGCAGAATTATTTAATAACTTTTGGGAAAAATTAATAGATGGTATTTTATTACCATATGACATCAATTGTGAGAGGATATTAGCAGATTGATAGTAAATATTGTTGCATGTTGTAGATACAATTTTATTATTATTTCTATTCGTATAATAAAGTGCAATGAATTCTTGAAGACTGCTCTACTTTCAAAATTGCAAATGAAACATTTCCAGTATTTTTGTACTTTGTATTATTACTTTTTTACTTCGAAGAATAAAGTACAGCGAATTTCTATAGGTTGCCAGTAAGAAGCGCTATCAACCCAAACCTACCCTACCACAGTTGAATCGTGTAACTCTCAGGGTTACAGACTCAATCTTATCGCAGCATTAGCTTTCGCTAACCCACTAAGGCGTTATCTGCTTTCAAACTTAGTCATTCAAATCATTGCATTCATGGAGTATTTGAATAATTGTTGATTCTCCAACTCATCCATTGCAGCGCACAATGATAGCAATTTTCTGGAAGCGTCGCTAAGATATCTGGACGAACAGCTGCTATTCGATATACTGCCCAGAGGAACGTGTCCCGGCGAGGAGCCCGATGCGCCGCTCGATGAATTCCCAGAGATATTTACGCGTAAGTAAACCGCAATCGTTTAATGCCAAACTGCACTTGAACTTGCCAAGTGCATTGATCAATGGCGGTGTCCAATGCTAAACGCAGCTCTTCCTGCATCGGGGCTCAGCATATGGCGACGTTATCACTGGGCCAGGGTCAATACAAGTGCTGCGATAAGCGCATTAAAAGCGGGCAAAAGTGATATAGAAAACCATATGTCCAATAAATCAGGCGTCGCAAATGTGTTTTAGTTCTTTACAAAGCCCACCCCATATAAACTATTATACCGATCCGATTGTCTATTTCTACGCTCTCTGGGCATATCACTCTGTTGGCTGCTCTTCAAATCGCGGCCCTCTTATCGCCAACTATACTAAAGTTGTGTGTGAAAACCTTTAATTAAACTACAACAACACTTGGGTACATGTCGGACCCGCATGCTTACGATAGTTACCTATGAATGTATCTCGTTAATAAATATCACAATGCCAATGCCGATTATAAACTGGATAGACGGCCAGATAAGACCACGATAAAGCTGCAAACAAAGCCCTTTCAAGTTGATACTTCACTTGATACTTAGTCACCAGCTAAATCGGAAAGCGTTGGTCAACGATCTTAAAGGGAATTATGCCAAAATTTGAGAGACCAAAGGAATTTGTTGGGCAGAATGAAGATACGACATTCCAATTCTTAGTATTTATTTATTTAACTTAAAGATGGTGAGAATTAAATCATTTTGAGTAAAACTATAGAGTAAAACTGACAAGAATTAAGAAATAGAAAATGTCTGATCTGTTTTTAGATCAATTGGCACAACAAAATTAATGGATTTCGCTATTAAAGATGGTGAAGAAAATATTTAAAATTGGGGGCAAAAAAACAGAATTTCCTGACAAGAACAAAGATAATTTTACCAATTCAAATAAACTGTGTTTAGAACAATCTTAACTTAAGATTGCTGAAATAAATTTACATCACTTGATGGACAGACGGATAGACAGTTTTGAAATTTTTCGGTTTTTAGCCTATTCTAAACCAGAATTTTTGGATGTATTTTTGCCATTTTAAACGCTGGGAATAGGAACAATTTAATTGAATAACTTTAGTTTTAAAAAACATCTTTCAATCCCCAATTACCACGGTAATTTGATATAAAGCTAAGTTCGAAAACTACACCAAATGTCAGAAAACTAAATTTACTGCCAGGATACTGCGGATTTACTTATAACGATATTATTTTTTCTATATTTCCTATAGTGGATCAACTGCGCCAGGGCTGGGTAGTATTGCACGTATTTGCCGCGATATATTTCTTTATACTGCTGGCCATCATTTGCAACGATTACTTTCTGCCCACCGTCGAGTGCATTTGCGAGGATCTGCATCTGTCGAAGGATGTCGCGGCCGCCACGTTTATGGCGACGGCCACCTCAATGCCCGAGTTCTTTACGAATACGATAAGTACACTGATCCTAGAATCGGATATGGGTCTGGGCACGATTATTGGTTCCCTGATGTTCAACACATTGGGCGTGGCTGGCCTCGCCGCCCTCTGCATCAATAAGGTAAAATATTTGAAAACGCATTTCATTTCGTTCAACGTTTAAACGTATTCATTCGTCAACCATTTTGCAGCCGGTGCAGTTGGACTGGTGGCCCATAGCACGCGATTGCGTTATCTACATCTTCAACACGATCGTGTTGCTGGTGCTCGCTTGGGGCGGTAGCATTAGCTTTGTGGAGTCCTGCGTTATGATGGGTTTCCTGGTGCTCTACTACCTCATCACGTTCAACAACAACAAATTTATGCCCGCCATTCGCGTCTTCATCGAGGATCGCATGAACTGTTGTTTCTCCACGCGCTACGGTTAGTATTGTCTTATATTTTATTTTGCGTAATTAGACCTAGCCACCTACAGCCCAGTTTTTTAGACATCAATTTAGCTACTTTTAAGTTTTTTAAAACTTTTTAGATAATACATTTTTCGAAAAACAAGAATAGCCCTTTTTAAAACAAATATCCAGGAATGTAACGGTAATAATTATTTTTGTAAGAAATACAAAAAATAGTAACCGTATTTATATTTTGATTTAAATTGTTCAAATTATAGACTCAATTTGAAAAATTTTAAATAAGAGAAAATTATAAGCTCAATATTTATGAGCCATTTTAAGCTACCTTTATGAACACTTTTAGCCTAATTTGCTTTGA
Organism: Drosophila immigrans; assembly: GCA_963583835.1. Taxonomy (NCBI): domain Eukaryota; kingdom Metazoa; phylum Arthropoda; class Insecta; order Diptera; family Drosophilidae; genus Drosophila; species Drosophila immigrans. The sequence goes on from OY757144.1 coordinate 5,039,745, forward strand.
AAATTCTGGCAGCACTAATAATCGTTTTGGTTTTTTTTAGACCTAACGGAACCGCCAGAGAACAGCGCGAAGGCGCAGCTGCCCTTAAAAAAGGACCCGCTGTCGGGCGATGGACTTTTTGTAATCAACTTCCCAGAGAACACCTCTTCAATGTCATCGACAGCCAATTTGACGCATTCAAAGAATTGTAAGTAATCGACTTACCGCCACAAACCGCATACAGCAATCGATAACGATTTATCGTTTCCATTTCCATCGCAGGGAATGGCGAAGATGAGGAAGAGGATCAAATGCCCGATAGCGTATTCGCCTATCCCCGCCATGCGTCCCGCTTCATGAAATGTTGGTGGGTCTTTGTCTTTCCCATTAAGCTGTTGCTGCGCTGCGTCATACCGCATCCGATGCGTCATCGTCGCTTGTACCCGTTGTCCTTTATCATGTGCATTATCACGATTGGCGCGAACGCTTATCTGATTGTCTGGATGTTGACGGCGTTCGGTGTGGCCATACACGTGCCCACAATTGTGATGGGTCTCACTTTTCTTGCCGCCGGCTCCACGATGCCCGAAGCTGTCTCAAGCTTAATTTCGCTGCGCAACGGTAAATCACAACTCACAACATATTTGTAACTAATTAATTCATTTTCGATATTGTCTTTGCAGGTGAAAATGGCATTGGTGTCTCCAATTCGTTGGGCGCCAACTCGTTGGCCATTTTGTTGTCGCTCGGCGTGCCGTGGTTTGTGAAAAACTGCATGAACTATGGCACCGGGGTGAAGCAGCAGGTGGGCACCCAAGGCATCGAGTATAATATTATCATATTGATATTGTCGACAATTGCTTTATTCATCATACTAAGCTGCAGCGGTTATCGTCTTACAAAACGCGTCGGTGTCGCCTTATTTATTGTGTACACTGTGTTCATTGTGCTGCAGATCCTGATCGAAATGAACGTGTTCTTCCCGCTCGTTTGCAGCAGCTAGTTCCGTTTGCCAGTTCCAGTTCCCAGTTACCAATTCCAACTTCAGTTCCAGTTCGTGAGCGTTTCGAGTTGCGAGTTTCATGTCATCGAGCTTCTGGCTGGCACCAGGGCAACATAATTCCAATTCGCTGAATCGAGTCTAGCTGCTAAAACTGTTTAAGATTGCGTATACGACAGGTTTGCATCAGTTGGAGAGTTGCCACCTTTAGCAATAAGTGGGCATGAGCTAACCTCAAATAAGGATGGTTTTTTTTTTTTTTGCTTTGTTAGCTTAGCTTAGGTACTCCTTAAGACTGTCTACTGTTTAGGTATAAATACACAATTATTTATAAAAAAAAAACAAAACAACGAAAACGAAAGAAAACCCATATTCGTCACAAAAATTTTAACTGGTACCAAAGCGCGACACTCTATATAATAGATAGATAGAGCTAAATGCTCACAGCGAATTACCACTAAGAAACCCTATCTATACTGTATGTATCTTAACTAGTATCTGTAAGTGCCCTGCGATATTTATGGCCCTTGGCTAGACTTTCCTTAATTATTATACTGTATAGTAGCTATGTGTATATACTATCAAAATGTTGATATTTCACAATGTGTATTAGGCATTATTGTTACCGTTACCTAAAAATACAATTTGTTATTAATTTATAAAATACATTTAACGACACATATTACCAATTCGAATTGTTTTTTTTTTCAATGACAACAAACAAATTAAAACTATTAACTCGACTTGGAAATACCCGTTACACGTTTTTAGTGTGACCAGCTGCCTACACAATGAAATTATTTCTTGTACAACTTTCAAATTTATTAGACAATCTTAACATTTTAAGATTTCATTTCGATTATCGTTATTATTTTCTTTTGATGGACACTTACTCATTAGAGCCTTCCGTACCGGGTATAAAACAAAATACATTAACAAACAGATATTGGGAGCTGTCAAGTGGTCGCACAATTGTTTCTCAAGTGGCCCATGGATTGGATGGACGTGTGTGATTTTGCTGATTAGTATGTTCACACTGTGTACAGATACTTATGTGCGACACTGTGTTGAGTAATTCCTATAAAAATAAATAAATACTTGGCAAATAACAACAATGTTTTTGGGAATTTTTTTTTTCTGTTTTAAAAGGGAATTTTCATTTTTATAACCCTTGACGTGAAGGGTTTGCATTTGTTTTGTTTTTGTTTCTTGTACATCACATAAATAAGTTGATAAATGAGATCAAACACATACATATACACAAATTTTAAATGTATGTATCTTATACATATATAAAAAAAGCCAAAAAAAAAAAGAACTATGCTAGTTGATGTGATTCGAGTATATAATATTCTCTTAAAAGATACAGAACAGAAACTCGATTCGTGACAATGACTATGATTACATATGTATATATAAGTATATTCTGAATGATCGATTGAGTCTAGGGCTTCATAATTGTGGTTGGGGGAGGGTTTTAGGGGATTGTAGTTGTTTTAACATGCGTATAAATATGCAATTAGTTACATCATAAATACTTATAAATAGTTTTTGCTAGGCTTTAGCTTGTCTTTACATATTTCGTATAATTTTGGTATACTTCTTGTTTTGTTTGTTTGCAATACAATACAATAAATACAATTATATATATAGTTGTTACTAAATCAAGAAAGTTTTAAAAACTTTTGCGTCATACTTTTTCATTCTTTTCATTTGCATTTCATTTTTCTCTCGAATCTTTTTCAACGTCATCATGGACTTTCCACGATCAAATCAGTCTGAGCAATTACAATTCAAATGTGCTTGCGAATTAAATTCAACACCCAAGCATCGAGTATCAAGTGTCGAGAGTATCGAGTATCAAGTGTGTAAGTGGGAGGGAGGGTGTGTGTTGGGGGGTTAATGTTCAAGTTAGCTGCGCTTTTTGAACAACAAATTGGCACAATTATTATGACATTCATAGCACAAACTGAGACAATACACAAAACAAAAAAAAAACGGGAAACTTAAAATTGAAACTAGAAAACAGCAATGGGGTGGCAACCTCGATCCAACTGCCATTAGGTGCAGCAATGATGGCCACTCTTCACATAATAATTGTGCATGGCCACACTGCCGTTTTTGCTATAGCTGCCTAGGTTATGACCACCATTGTTATGGGCAGCACTGCCCGTCGTCCCGTTACCATTTGTATTCGCTGTTGTATTGTTGTTGGTGGCGCCGCTGCTGCTGGTGTTGTTGTTGCTGCTGTTGGTAACGGTTGTGGAGGCTGCGGCGGCAGCGGCATCAAATGCCTTTATATGATTCGGTATGATCTTGCACGTGAATTGACGATGTTGTCCAGGCTCCTGTGCGAGTGTGTGTGTGGGAAATTATTAGCAAAATGTCCCGATTGACCAAAACCATACAAATTGCTGTACGTACATTTGTGTTTGTGTGTATGTGTGTGTTTGCGTGGAATTCTACCTACCTTTGGCTGTATGGGGAAACAGCACCACAGTATGAACGCAATGAATGCCACCAGTGTGCCCACAAGCAGTATGAAATCCTCAATGGTCTGGTCACACAATAAGGAGAATGATTTGCATTAGTATGTGTGCGTGCATGTGTGTGTGTGTGTTGTTATTGCAATTACGGTATCAATGTGTGTGTGTGTGTGCAGATTTATTGCAGTTAATTTTTTATCACTTACCGGTTCTTCACCCAACAGCACATGATTTATTAAATAGACAAAATCATCAAATGGTGTCATCGTCATCTTGCTATGTTATTTATTTATTTTTGTATTTCTTTTTGTGTTGATTACTCTCTGGATGCTCTATTGGCTTGCAATTGATTCTTTGCACAAAAAAACTATCACAATAATTAATAGAGAACTTAAAATAAGAAATTCGTATTTTGCACAATTTGTATTTTGAATAAATTATTCTTTAAGATGCATTCAGACTTTTTTTTCTTCAAAAAAAAAAAACGAAGAGCTTTCTTAAAGCTGTTTTATTTAACACCTGTGTCGCAGTGTGCCCGCAAGCGCAACTGCCCAAATATACCAAAGTACAGAAATACCCAAAAAGTGTTAGAGCTTAACATTTTGGTATACTTGCGCGATAAATACTTAACAGCGCTGCACTGAAACTATCGCCGCCCGAACAGCTGTTAAGCGCAAAGCCGGTCCAACTGCCACCACTAGCATAATTTCAAAGGCATTCTGTGTGTTGACGATTTGCAATTTATTTGTGGCAATTACACGCGAAAAAACAATGGTGAAATTGACGAAAGAGCGCGGCGACGACAACGACGCGGCCGCAGCAGCCAAAGCCGCCAGCGACGAGGACATAAGGAAATCAAAATCAACCAAGACGCTGGCGAAGAAGAAGCAGCTAAGCAAAGCAACAAAAACAAAACGCGACAGCTCCACATCCAGCTCCGCTTCCAGCAGCAGTGGCAGCAACAGCAGCAGCGATAGCGGCGGCAGCAGCAGTGAAGCCAGCAGCAGCAGCAGCGTCGCCGCCGCCAAGAAACCGAAATCCCACAAAGATGAGCCACAACAACAACAACAGCGGGCGGTGCAAGAACCGCGCTCCAAGTGGGACAGTCCAGAGCGCGGTGGCGCCGCCAAACAGTCGCGCAAACGTGAGCGAGAAAGGGAGCGGGACCGGGACGGCGACAGAGACAGGGAACGGGAGCGGGACAGAGACAGGGAACGGGAGCGGGACAGAGACAGGGAAAGGGAGCGGGACAGAGACAGGGAGCGGGAGCGTGACAGGGAACGGGAGCGTGAGCGGGATCGCGATCAAATGCGACGTGGACGCGAGCGGGAGCGGGAAAGGGAACGCAGTCGGGAGCGACGTGCTCCGCAGCGGCAGCGCAGCCCCGAAAGACGTGAGCGTCCGCGCCGCTCGCCCGAAGCGCGTCGGTAAGTTGTGCACAACAAAAAAAGAATATAAACCAAACTAAACAACTCTTTTTCAGACGCAGTCGAAGTCGCAGTCGCAGTCCAAGAGATCGCCCCTATAGAGGAGGTGGTGGAGGCGGCGGCGGCGGCGGAGCACGTCGTCAACAGCAGCGCAACAAACGCGACGAGGAGCAGTTTGAGTGGGGCAAACCGGGCAGCGACAAAGACAACAAAAAGGAGGACGAGGTCGATCCGCTGGACAAGGAGAAACCCAACTTTGGGCTAAGCGGCGCCCTCACCGAGGACACCAACAAGGTGAATGGGATTGTGGTGAAGTATGCGGAGCCGCCGGAGGCACGCAAACCGAAACGTCGCTGGCGCCTGTATCCGTTCAAGGGCGAAACGGCGCTGCCCACGCTGCACATCCATCGCCAAAGCTGCTTTCTGGTGGGACGCGATCGCAAGGTCGTCGACCTCGCCGTCGATCATCCCAGCTGCTCCAAGCAGCATGCCGCGCTCCAGTATCGCCTGGTGCCGTTCGAGCGCGACGACGGCAGCCAGGGCAAACGGGTGCGTTTGTATCTGATCGATTTGGAGTCGGCGAACGGCACCTTTCTGAACAACAAGAAGATCGATGGTCGCAAGTACTACGAACTGATGGAGAAGGATGTGATCAAGTTTGGCTTTAGTTCGCGGGAATATGTGCTGCTGCATGAGAACAGCAAGGAGGATCAGGAGGACGACGATGTGCATATCAAAGAGGAGCCGTTGGATGAGGCGCCTTCATCGGTTGCCATCGAAGCACAGCAATGAGAGAGAGAGAACGAGCGTTTTGCTCTCTCGCTTCCACTGCAACTTGACCAACAACATGAAATTTGTTAGTTTGTTAACTTCTTGTACAAAACACACTTTGCAGACAAACGAAATCATTTACAACATTTGTAGTTTTATAATTAAAGCCGCCACACGACGATTGCTTTGCGCGCCGCCAACTGCCAGCATTAAACAAAAAACACAAAAAACAAAACAACGAATTCTATTTTGTATCTTTTCTAAGCTTAAGCTAAGTGTAAAACTATTACTCCAAATCATTTTCAATACAGTTTCGTAATTTATCACTTAAAAACGGCAAGCAAAAAAAACAATTTCTATAAAAAGTTTGTAAACAAATTAAATTGAAATTCGTCTGATTTTTTTTGAGAACATTTGCTTTGGAAATCTTGATAAAAATGTAAATTGTATTTGCAGCGTATGATTTATTTATGCTGTATTGTGAAAAACATTTTGTTTTAGTTATTCAAAAAATTTTTAACAATTTCGTGTACAAATTCAAAACTATTCTTGAACATTTTTGCTTTGGAAAATTTCGTAAAAGTTTAAATTGTATTTGCGGCATACAATTTATTTAAACAGTTTTGCATAGAAAAATGTTAAGACTTGTTAAAAAAAAATGAATAAATCAAAATTTTTAATTATGCAAATTTGCATAAATTAAGTTCCTCAAAAATTTGTCTCAAAATTAGTATTTTATTCTTATTGATGCAATTATGCTTAGAAAATTATTTGTACTTTTTTTTGTCCGAAAAATGCATAAAACATGTTTGTGTTTTTTTAAAGTTGTGCATAAGAATTCCAAACGTAAATTTAGCGCATAATTTATTTATGCAGATTTGTACTGTATAAAATTCTTTGAAACTTATTTAAAATTTTCTTTAATTCTTTAGTTTTTATAAAATTTTGAATTGAAATTATCCTTTGAATATGACACGTAAATTTATCGCACGATTTATTTATGCAAAATTGCACCGAACATTTTTTAGTGTTTTATTTTATTTGTATATTTACTTTAGTGCAAATACTTCTAGTATGAAACTGAATTATGCAGACTTGCATAGAAAGTTATTTAAATAATGCTGAATTAAAAAATTAGCAAAAAAATGTAATATTTTGAACTTACAATTATTTATCCCAGGTTCAAGTAATTCTGTTATTACTAATTTATTGGGCATCCATATCAAAGTCTACTTTAAAATTAGATTAAAAAAGCCAAGGAAAGAGTGGAAAATTTCTGTAAAAAAAGGTGCAACAAATAAATCATTAAATAATTGCTTCGCTTGCTGCAAATAATATCCAGCAGACAATTTCCAATAAATTGTTATAGAAATGTAAAGTAGATAAATAAGTTTTCGATTGATTTGCAACTGTATAATCAAAATAGCTAAACAGTTAAATCAGAATTTGTATAAAACCGTATAATATTTAAACAGAACTTAAGTTTCGAATGCATTTGATTTGCTGACCCCCCAAAAAGAATGCTTTTCACCTTGACATTGAACTCGACTCGTGCAACGTGCTTCACGTCGCATTTGCGGCGACTTTGACGCCAGCCAAGTCAAGTGCAAATACCAATTTAAAAACTTGGCTCTAACCGGGTTTTGGCCAACACTCGAAGCGCACTCAACATGCTTTGCAGTCGCATCATCAGCGTCAGCGTCATCGTCACCGCCATCTGCCTCGGCAGCTGTGGCGCGTTGCCTGCCACGTTGCGGCGTCGCCAGGTGGTTCAACCCACCTGGTTGTTGCATCCCTCGAAGCTGGCCACCGGCCAAGCAGCCGAAGTCCGTGTGACGCCACAGAACCTCAAGGAAGCGGCCGCGTTGCGCGCCTCCATCCAGAAGGCGGTCCGAGAAGGCACCTACGTGGTGCCCACCGATCCCAAGCAGGTGAGTAGCGAACAGCATTCAAAATAAAACAGCCAAGTGCATGAATTTCCCGCTGACCATTCGTTAGAGTTGTCAGCGGTGTCCGGGAGAGAACGACAAAAAAGTCGCTAAGCCACATTAATTTTCTGTGCTCCTCTTCATTAAATACTTTCCGAATTTGTTTATTAAATTAGCTAAATTATTTGCTGGACTTTTCCTAATTTGTTTTTTTTTTTAATTTGTTAAATTCTTCATTCTATATAATACTTTGTGTGTTTATTTAATTTAGTATTTAGGTAACTAAACTTCTTGCTAAACTTTTCTCAAATTGTTTTAAATTAAATTAGCTGAACTCATTGCTAAATTCCTCAATCTATTAAATACATTCTGCTTTCTATTTTTTTTTTTATAAAATTAGCGAAATAGCTGATCTTATTGATAAATCCCTCATTCTATTAAACACTTTCTGTACTTTATTTATTTTTGTATTTAACTTATACTTTTTTTAAATTTGTTTTTATTAAATTAAGTGAACTTGTGAACATATAATTCATTAACTCTCTTCATTAACTTTTAACCATCTTTGCCTTTTTTGTGCTATTAATATAATTTTTTAGAATTCTGTAATTGTTGATTAGACTTTTCATTAATTATTTTTTCCAAATATCTGTAAAAAACATAACTATTTGCAGTTTACTTGCAAGTCATGCTGAACTACTATTTTACCTATTCAGTTGACTTATCAATATTGCATTTTAGAGCTGACTTCTTCAAAATTTTGCTGAACTATTTAATTGGAGTTTTCAGTGATTATTTGTTACAAACTATTTACATACTTTATTATAGTTAATTTTATAAAACATGCTGAACTTTTTAATTACCTATTCATTAGACTTTTCAGTAAAGAATTTCAGACCTACCTATTCAGAAGAGTTTTCAGTAGCAAAGTTTGCTGAATTATTTAATTTCCCACTCGTCAGAGATTTCATCGATTCCCAATGTTTTCAGTACCAAATTGCGCTGTCGCAGCTGGGCTATAATACTGGAATGGTCGGAGCAAGTGGACAGATGCCGATGCAGATGCCGATGGTGTATCCAACGATGCCCACGATGCCCAATGCCAGCTGGTGGCAACCGCGTTTGTTTTTCACCTAAACTCGCCATTTATTATGCTTCAGTTGCAACACACACACACATATAATCATGTATATAAGGATATATATATATATATAGATAGTAGAAGATGTCGGAAGGATCGGCGGCTCAGCGATCGAATAGCTTGAGTAATTTACGCATCTTGAGAAACTGCAATAAAAGTTGACGAATGTTTGTAAATCTTTGTTCTTTGTTTTATGTAAATTAACTGGATTTTCACTTGATTTTTATTAAAAAAAAAAAAAAAAACATGTTTATATATATAATAATAATCATAATAATAATCAATATGTATGTAGTAATAATGAAGTATACACTATGGGTAGCATATGAAATTAACTATCAAAAACAATGCCAACAATGCTTATTTTCTTTTTTGTTTTTTGGTTTTGTCATGAAATTTGTTATACTCTTTAAGCGATACGTTTTCGGTATATAAATCGATTGATCGCTGTACAAAAATCTTTAAACATTAGTTATCTAGCTTCTAAACAAAAATGCTCTAAAATACATATACATATCATATCATATACATACATATATATCATGTGTGGTGTGTGTGTGTGTGTTGTGTGTGTACCGCGCATCAAAGGGTATACATTAGTCGTGTTTAAACTAGAACTAGGCATTTGGTATACATATATCTAGATCTATATATATATATAGTTATTACGTTTAGGATGCGCAAAAAACATTTCTTCGAGTGCGGCTTTAAAAGTTTTTGTTCCCGTTGCAATGAAAACCGACAAATAGCAAATATCATTTTCGAAAGACATTCAACAAAAAATCGGAAAAAAAAAAACATATTTATATAGATTTATATTTTTTTGTTTTTTGGTTATATCCTTGCAGATAGCGTTGTGCTAACATATCGTCAAAATGATAATATTGTGGTCCAATTTTTGAATCAAAAGATTTTTGGTCAAAACTCTTTCTATAAGGCATAAGGAAACTTGTAATATTATTACGATATATATGTAAATAAAAATGATGCGATATCAGCAAGTCTGTGTCTTTTTCTTTTGTATTCAGAAATATTATAGGATCTTAAAAGAAAAAAGTTCCGCGAGTTCATTGAGTTGAGTTGGTTAGATGGATGGAGTTAAGAGAGTCAAGTAGTTGGATTGATATTTTCAACAAATTTGAACGCGATATGTGTGAAAAGAAAGTACAGTAACTATACGATATGGTAAATCCAACACAAAAAGCTGCTTATAAACTAGACTAGGCCAGATAAATGGGGTTCCAACTGTTAGACAGAGTAAAGAATTGAGACTACCTGCAAGGCTGATCAGACTGATGAAGGGAAACAAGTTTAGCGCGTTTACACAGTTACAGTTTCAGTTACAGTTGTCGACAGTATTACATACATATATAGTACAATAGATATTAATGGTTCACAATTAGCTTAAGTTTATATAAATATTTTTGTTGTTGTTGTATGTATGTATAAGAAAAAGGCTTTAAATTCTATATATTTTTTTGTTTCTTTCATTCAGTTTGTTTTGTTTTGTTTTTTTTTTTTTGGTTTTCTTTTTTTATTTTTTATAGATAAGGCGTCTTTCAGATTCGTTTAGCTTGCTTGAGAGGGGGGAGGAAAAGCTTGTCTTGGAATGCATAAGTTGCTTAGGCAATGGTAAACGTTGGAAATCGGGGCACAGACTATATAGTATGAATGTAACATTTATGTTCGCTTTTTTTTGTTTTTCGTGTTTTTCTATTTGGATCATTCTTGTCGCTAAATGCTAAACACAACATTGTGGCTAGTCTTATGGTTGCTTTGTATTTTGTTTTGTTTTTGGGCTATTTTCGGTTTCGTTTTCGGTTTGTTGATGACACACAATAAATACACAAAGTACATGCAATGTTTTTTTTTTCGGCTAGCCTATCGTAGAAACTATCGTATTTACTATCGTATGCTTAACAAAAAACCAAGCACAACAAGCACAACGCACACGGCCCAACATTCAAAATTAATAATAGTAGATCATCATCATCGTCGTGGTCATCAGTCTGTCCCCAATCGATTTTATTTACTTTTCCCCAGATTGTCGTCGTCGTCGCTTGCTGCTGACGTTTTGAATGACTTGGAAACTACTCTTTGAACTACATACATTATACAAAAAACTCTATTAGACGCTGGCATACAAAGTATGTAGAATACTAAATATGCGTATAGATATATTCTTATCTAACCTCATCGATATCCTCACCCTCCGACGAGCTGCGAATGGTGTTGTATTGAGAGTTGCGGCTCCTCAGCATACGCAGAAAACTGCCCACGGCGAAGATGGTGCGGCGATGTCGATGGAATATACCCTGATATAAGGCCTCTCGTAATGTTTTCCGATCCTCCACGTCCACCGATGACGTCAATGATGTTTGATGCGGCAAGCGTGCTGCGAATAAAACAACAATTAATTAACGCTCTCATAATCATACGCGCGCGCGCGCAAAAAAACAAAACACATTAAATAAACTGGCGATAAGGCGAACAACAACAACAACAACGACAACAAAATAAATAAATAAAAACAATAACGATCTATGCAATCTGCCGGAGTTTTTTTTTTTATTCTACCCAATACCGGTTACCAAATAATACGGCGCCGATCTTCCCTCAAAAGTGTAATTCTAACCAGCCCTAAGCGACTTTTATTACTTCCTTCTTCTGGAAAATTGTCATGTGCCGTTCGCTGTTTGTCGTTCGATATTATTTATAGCAAAGGCAATTCAATGCTGTGACACTTGAGACCCGAACAAGATCAACATTGTTTATTAGAGCAAACATCAACACAGACACAGTGGGCACGTGATAAAACAAAATCACTATCGTACAAATAAATGAAGAACAAATATTATAGTCATAAGATATTGCGAAATTATTTCTAGCTGAGACGGGTTTCAATTTAGAGAATTCTTCTAAAACTATTTTCTTTCTGCTCTCAAAACTCTGGCGCATATTTTATACTCCTGAGCTCAGAAAAATATTATTATAATATTCATGTTTCAAATAATATATAAACAATACATTAATACATATAATAAAATAAATTGCACATATTTCAATGCTATTAATTTGATATTTTTGTATTTATCAACTTCTTAAAAGGGACTTCTTCAGAAAGACTATTTTTTTATTGTAATTTTCTAATATAGACTATATCTGTATCTAGTATTTGCATTTTAAAACCTAGGATGGGTATTTCGAAAATGTATTTACAAAATAATATAATTAAATTGTCATTTCTTATATCTATTAATTTGCTAAAAGAGTTCTCATTATAATGTAAAAAATTTAGAGACTATTAAATCGATCCTAACAATTTAAAAGCAATCAACTTATTGTCTGTGTAATAAAAGTTTTCCTTCGATTTTTTAAACTATTTTAACTGAAACGATTAACGATTTAATAATGTACTTGGTTCGTTTGTGTTGCATTTAAATTACTCATTTTATAGCATTTACAATTTTGATTTGATCTAGTGTAAAGACAATTTAAAAGTTCTTTGGAAGAAAATCATTTAAAATGATTCAATTGCGGAATGTGGCATTTCCGGTAATTATTGCAGTTGCTAGTTTTAGCAATTAAAGCAGCCAAAAACAACGGAAATTCTAAATTTAAACCAATTTAATTTGCTTTCATAATTTGCTAAAATTAACAATGATCCGTCATTTTATTATTGCACAAAGAAAGCTGCTTCTTCAAAATATGTTCCTTTTTATGATTAAAATTTGGATTGTCTGTCAGCAATTTTGAACTATAAAAATTTGATCTTCACTGAACTGTGTTTAATTCACTTTTTGATCTTAACTGACGATTGTCTAATCAGCATTCCACTTTCGCATTCCAATTGTTAATAAAACAATTTTATCAAGGAATCGTTAGTTTGAAATTTCAAAGTTTGGATGAATTAGAAGTAATCTTCGCATTTTGCTAAACTGAAATTAAAATGTTAAAGTTAAAAATTAAACTACTTAATAAAATAAAAAATGCTGACCATAATAAAACAAACGTTGATTTTTTTAAACTGAAATTAACATTCAAAGTTAAAAATAAAAATGCTGCTTAAAATAATAAATTCAGGCCTTTATATTTTGATCCTAAATGAGCTATGTTTAATAGACCTTTTCGACTAATATTTTGAAGCATGTTTTAATAATTGAGCTATGTTAAATTGACACTTCTTGTTTATTTAACATTTGCATTGTTACAATAACATTTTTAACAAAGAGTTTTAAAATCCTTCTGTTAACATGGATGGTTTTAACATTTTAACATAGCTCCAAGCAATGATCGATAATATTCATGAATGCATTTCTGTTGCCTGCTTACCTGCAATGGGTGACTTTGGCGACTTGAGTGAGTATTCATCCAAATTCTTGCCGCCCAGATCGAGCTTCAGCACCTTCTTGGTCAGCTGCTGGGTGGCCGCCTCCATGTTGCTCGTCTTCTCGATTTTAATGTCCACATTGCGTTGGCTAACGGCGCTTTTAGATGCAGTTGTTGCTGCTGCTGCAGCTGTTGCTGCTGTTGGGGCTGCAACTGCTGCTGCCAATGCTGCTGCTGCTGTTGTTGGTGCTGCTGCTGTTGTTGGTGTGGTTTTGGTGGCATCGCTTGCATCGGACATGTTGTCAATGTTGTTATTGTTGTTGCTGTTATCAATATGATTGCTGCTGTCGTCGTCACCGTCGTCGCTGTCGTCGTCGTGGTTGTTGTTATTATTATTATTTAGATTAGAGGTCGCTGCTTGTGAACCGCTGGCACTTGCGGCCGTTAATGCGGCAATTTCAACGTTGCTGCTGCTCGTCGCCGTCGTCGTCGTCGTCGTTGTTGTCGTCGTCTCTGCTGGCGTCGACGTTGCGGCGTCGTCGCTGCTGCTTATTGTTGCTGCTGTTGTTGTTGCTGTTGTAATTGGGACGTCGGCAGCAGCCGCAACCATTGTTCGAGCGCAACGCCAAATACGCAATACGTTGGCTTAAAAGCCGTTTTATATTTTGTTCTAGCCGTTATTAGCTGCTGCTGCCGCTGCTTAAGTTGTTGCTGTTGTGTTGTTGCTTCGCTTGTTGTTTGTCTGCCGTTTGCATATAAAACCGATTTCCGATGACGCGCGCAAATCGCTTTGTTCGTATTGTATTTTGTTTTTGTTTGTTTGCGTTGCTCTGCTTTTCCTTTTTTTTTTTAGTTTCGTTTTCGTTTACGTTTCCCTTTTTTGCTTTTTACGCTGCTATGTGTGGCAATTAATTGCACTTATTGTTGAGTATTTGCTCTTATATATTATTATTTCACTTATTATTAGTATTATTATTATTATTATTATTATGTTGGTGGTCTGGCTTCGTCGTTGGGCGTTTGACAACTGTCAAGAAATTCGAAATTGCCGCCATACAGCGCCACCTGTTGCGTGTAATCGGTGAGCGTTATCAGCGGTAATCGTTTGCCGTCACTGCTCTTGTTATCGCCCAAACTCAGCTGGCTCAAGTTATCGATTATTTCATAGAGCTTGCGCTGCTGCTGCTGCTGCTGTTCGATTTGTTCGATTGCTGGCAAATGGCTGTTGCTGCTGCTTGTGCTGCTGGTGCTGCTGTTATTAATATTGTTGCGATTGCTCTTATTGTTTTCGGCATAATCGCACATGCTACGCTGCTGTTGTAGTTGTTGTTGCACTGGCGCTATATGCACGCGTATGGCAACGTTGCTCTGCCCGACGACAGTCTGGCAACGCTTGCGATGGCGCAAATTTTTCAATAATGCGCTCAATCTGCCCGGCAATCGTTGTCTCGTTGTGGTTGTTGCTGTTGTTGTTGGCTGCTCAGCAACTGTTTGTTGTTGTTGTGGTTGTGGCCAGGCGTCCAGCGAGTAGCGTCGCTGCTGCTGCTTAAGTCGCTGGCGTTGCTGCTGCTGCTGTTGCTTTATCGCATTACGTTGCCCAATCGATTGCAGATACTTGAGGTTCGCCTGCAGTCCACGTTCATAGTAGCCGTTGGCCAGCTGCAAATAAGTATAAAAGTCGATGCGTTGCTGCTGTTGCTGCTGCTGCTGTTTTTGTAGGTTTTCCGCCGCATTTAGCGCATTAATATCTAGCACACGCTGCTCATAATTGCTGCCAGTGTCACGTTGTTGCTTCGACTTATTCTTATTGTTGCCGTTGCGGCCATTGTGGCTGCCACAATGCCGCCGTCAGTCGAGTTGACGCTGCACGAGCGCCTTCAATTCGTCACAGCTCTGGGCGCTCTTGATGCGACGCAGCGTGTCGTTGTAGGTGTCGTCCGGTGGCGCCGCAGAACAAATCGTTTGCCGTCCACGTTGCGTATACGTATCGCCGAATCTGTTGTAATTAGCCAAGCAACGAGAAATTTGTATATGGTTGAAGAAAGTGGTAGAGGGCAAACATTAATTACAACAGCCACAACAACACTAATGCAAACAAGCCAACAGGCAAACAACAAAATGAAATACTAATAAACAAAACGAGCCAGCCAACTTTTCTGTATTGCGGCGCCTCAACGAACACCTGATGCCCTACATCAACGAAATTCAAGAACTTAAAATACTAATGAAAAAAAAATTTTTGAAATAAATTTTGCAGAATACATTTTATTTGTATTTTATTGTATTTAGAAATTTATTCTTATTATTCCAAAAATAATTTTAGATTAATGATTTTAATCAAAAATTTGATATTACAAAATGTAATTATTAAAATGAAAATAATGTATTTTTAATTTTAGTTTCTTTTTTGTTGCATTTTATTTTAAAAACCAAAATTAAGGATAATGGTTGGAGATATTTTTATCAACAAATGTATTTTGGAAAAAGCATTTTTTTAAATAAAAAATAAGAATTCAAAATTATTTCAAAAATTACTAAAAATTTATAATACAAAGGTTTTATTTATGAAAAATTTTTAAAGGACATATAACTCGTATTTGCAATCCCTGATAAAAAATACACGTTTGGAAATTATTGACTATAAATCACGAACAATCCATATAATTTAATTTCAGGACTTTTGAAGCTGATGATTTATAAGTTTTCTGCAACGTTAGTGATTAATGGTAGGTAATTTTGCATATTTTGGAGCAACTTCATTAATTTTGAGCAATAAATTAATATTCTACAATAGTAGTTACGGTATATGGTATAAATTGGGATCAATATAATTTAGAAAAATTTAAAGCAAACGCCACTCCCATAGAAATTGATTCATTTACATTTGAATTTTACTAATTCCTTGTTGAATTGTTATATAGTTTTTCTACAATGAATTTCTAAAATTTTAATTCTCAATGTAAAAGTCACAATAACAACTCGAGTTTTATTTTCGAGCTAAAAATAGAACTTTAATTATGATCAATATTTGATGAGTTTATTTATACACATACTATTGATTGCTTTCCCTTTAATGATATATAATGGTTTTAGTTCTTAAGCCACTGTAGAAGTTTTATCTATTTAATTGAATTTAAGCGACTTTGGAGCCACCCCGTTATTTGATATAGAGCTCCGATCTATCAAATTTGCACACGTATGTATACTGCCATTAATAAAGGTCACAATGAAGCGACAGTCACGCCAAGTAGCAATAGACGATGAACAGACAGCATTTGGAGTTGACAATAGTAAACAGCACTATAAACTCTGTTGCGCCTCATTTAATGCGTTGCACATTCCGTGATCAAAAATTGTAATAGTCTCAACAAGGGTATAAAAAAGCACCAGTAAATGGGCTAATAATAATCAAACAGCGATTTCGACAACTCTACAAAAAACAGAATACGCACCCACACCCTCAAGTCCCACTGTTACTGTTTACTTATCGTTATCGTTATCGTTTATGGGCAATGTCAACAAGTGAGGTTAAGTGCGAGGCGGAAATAGCTCTTTTGATGGAACAACACTCGAAATAGACTCCATCTGGAATTACCCGAAAAAACAAAACGTAACGTAAAAGTTTCCCAATGGAGAATTTTTACAGCCCAATCAATAAATGTTGGTCCGAGAAGTTTGCCGAAGTGCTTAACAGTTTGACTTCAAATGGAAATAGGATACATAAAAATAAGTTGAGTGCCAGTTGAAGACTCGTAAAAGGTTCCGAGTTTATCCCACATACCGCATTTAGTCAAGTTCACTCAATAGACATCTTGAAAGGTGAAAGGGATATTGGTAAAAAAAATTCCAAGTATTGCAAAGTATTTTTAAAGCTAAGGTAAAAACTACAATTAATAAGGAGATTAGTGCAAATGGTCCAAAAAAGGATGTCATCTTATGGCAGCCAAAAAAAATAAGATACTAAAGATTTTTTATAGAAATCCAAATACTTCAATAATTTAAAAGTATAATTAATTACGGGATTAGAGCAGAGTTGTTCTTAAAAAGGTCGCAACTTTGTTGCGGTCAAAAACTTTTAATACCAAGTCTTACATTTTGACGAATTTTAGTTTTTCAGTACATTCTCCCCTTGCTTTTTACCGACTGTTGGCTAAGGAGGGTCGTGACAAAAGGGGCGTTAAGCAGTTGGATGTGCTTAGCTACTTAAAATGCAAAACGTTAAATAATTAAAATGTTTGCCAAATGCACTGCACTGCAAACAGCAAAGCTGAACATAGAGCTGACATTTTGACATTTTCGCCAACAAGACCCTCTCATGCAGGGCAGTGCAGTACCAGCCCTAGGAGGACTCGAGACCCGAGACCCACGACCCTGGCCATTAACATGTCACAACAACAAGATGAAGCATGCAAACTAGCTGGTGCAAAGTGATGTGTGCACCAACAACATACGAGTATATGTACATATATATAGATAATATATATTTAGTAAAATTGTAGGTAAACCCAAAGGTACCACCCACTCAGTTGGGGCCCAACCACAACGTTAACCGCACATACTATAGAGCTTATCATAGCCATGGCAGTGACGTTAGCCCCGGCTGAGGCACAAAGGCCATGAAACTCGAGCTGAAGATGTGGCGGAAATTTCACGTCAACCGCATTTGCCGTTTGCCAAGCAAGTTTCATACCAAACAGATAGGGGCAGGCAGGGTTTTGCCCAGCCTGAGTATATATATACATTTATGACACCGTCCGACCGACCGACCGACACACATCGTCACACCCACCCATTTGGTTGGCCGTAAACCCAAGTACACACATGTGTGCAGTGGGAGGGTGAGAGAGACCGTCATTTAACCCGTCATTATGTTACAGGGTATTTAAATTTGGAGACGCATTGCTCGATCTTAGAGACGAAGGACTGCAACGATTATAATTTGCATTATACAAATTTTAAAATGAGAGTTGTTTGCTTTACTCTTTTTTAAATTAAAGAGTAGCTTTTCTAAAATACTTATTTTATTTCAACTTGAACTAGAACTATTATTATTTTTTTTATATAATTGAAGCTCTAGGAACAAGAGACACTAAATGTACTTGTTTATTTTCACAATTCGACCACGTGCCCTGAAGTCGCAAATATCCCAAGCTATAAGCTTAATTTACAAGCTTCATAAATATATTATTGTTCTCTGTCTGTTTGCTAGATAAATCTAAAAAATGGTTTAAAAAAATATGATTTTTTGTATAATTGACAAACACTCTACGCTAGGGGAATATTAATAATAATTCGCGTAAATGCATTTTGATATGGATATTTAAAAGAAATAATAATTGTATTTTCTACATCAAATTAATATGATGCATTTCGTTTGTATATACTTTATTATACTATGCAAAATATGACAATTTAAATTATAAAAATTGTGGTGTTATTTTTAAGCCGAAGAAGAAAGTATTATAACTTTGTGACTATAAGAGCTGGGGATACCAAATGTTTTCCAAAAGTATACATTTTGTTTAATGACCAAGAAATCGAAAAATAAACAAACTCGAAGCGTACATAAATGTTTTTCCGTTACCTAGATATTATAGAGTATAAAACTATATAATATGCATGTTTTTTAATGACCAATAAACTCAAAAATAAACAAATTGTGAGCGTACATAAATGTATCTACCTTACCTATATCTTTTAAAGTATAAAGACTATAATAGAAATGTTTTTTAAATCGACATCGTAAATATAATACTAATTCCCGCACATAAATGTGTGTTGCAACGAATTGCAATCTTCAAGCGGGGTGTCTCACAGTCGATCAGACTCGACTGCAGCTTTCTTACTTGCTTCACTTAGCAGTGCTGTGGCGAGTACCTGGGAAAGTAGTGCACGTGGGTGGGCAGCTGGCCACGGAATTGGGCGTACGAGGAGGCCAATGAGGGCGTCGCCAATGGCGCCAGCGGACGCAGCAGGCGGACGCAACGCACGTTGCGCCGTCGACGACGACCCGACGACGTCGTCATGTGGCGTTGCATGTGCAGCAGCGACGACTGTTGCATCTTGAAGTCGCGATAATGATTGGCGACCTCGTGGCGATAGCGTTCGTCGCGAAAGTGCCGCTTATTGTAGATCTGTCGCATGCTGAACTTGGGCGCATAATTGACGCCCACACGCAACGGCACGCCCACCACGGACAATGGCGAATCCTTGGACATTCTTTATCCTTTGGCTACTTTGGCGAATTGGATAACTTATTTTTCGGGTGAACGCGAGCGAGCGAGCGAACCGTTTGAGCGAAGGCAACAAAGCAAACTACAGGCTACAGACTTGACATTGATGGGTCTCTTCTCTCCATTGTTAGACCCCCAATCCCCCAAACCAGACCGAAGCTAAGCTCCTACTTCAAATTATGTACAAACATTTGTGTACATTGATTGGGAACAACAGCGCAACAGAATTCTCGTCATTTTTTTTTTGCGGTTATTTGTTATCACGTCAGTCAGCGATTTGTTTGTCTGACATCGAAATGAAATAAAGTGAAGCGGCCCCCAATCCGAGAATCGAGACCCAGTTGTTTAGGCGTTCATAACCTGCCTCCACAACCAATAGTCAAATTAGTCGTTTTCATGTCGTTAACTATTGTAACTGGTACATCCTCCCTGCACTCAAACCCTACCTCAATATATGTATATGTATACCTTTGCTTTCTGAGCTGAGCCCATTTGCATGTTGCTGTCGCGTCAGCAACAATAACCCCAACAACATTGTTATTCAAATACAAAACAAATATTGTCAACAAATACTAATAAAAAATACATTCATTTACTTCGCTCGGTCGGCCTTTCGAGTACTTTGAATGCTCTTTACGGGCACATTATAAAAAGAGAATGCGTAGTCAACAGATCTCTCGATTCGCTTTGCTGATGTGTGATCTCAATGTGGCCTCGACTTAATTGAACAACGTGCCCCGCTGATAAGCGCAACGGAACGTAAGGTTCATTTCAATACAGCGCTCCTCTAATTAAAACATTTTGAAGGAGACTTTTTCTAGAATCGCAACAGATACGACGACGCGTCGTCGTCGTTCAACTTGCCCAGCGCTTGTGCAATGATTAAATACACATCAGAGGACGCGTGCGACGCTCGCAAAAACAAAAACTTTGTAAAATTAGCTTGGGGAAAATGATTAGCAAAAGGATAAAAATAAAATTAACATTAATAGCGTCAGTTTAACAACTGTTGTGAGGTTTGCCGTAGCGTAAAAACTTGCTGTTGCTGTTGGGTTAGGGTTGTTCTTAGAAATGCGTAGTTTAGTAGATAGTCTAGGACATTATTTCTTTTTAATTATTACAGAACTCTGTACTTTAAGAAGTTAAAATATTGCACAAGTTGCTTGAATTTATATGATATTAAAAGAACTTTTCTAATTAGGCATACCTACAATAAAAACTTTATATTAAGGGACAAAGTTTTATTTTCAAAACTAACTTCGTAATTTGATTTGATCATTATCCATCTATCAACTCGATTTCAATAGTTCTTAATTAAGGTGGAATTGAGTTTACCGTCTAATAATAACATTAACGTCATTAACAGCAATAGTGAGCTGGAAATATGTTTTCGATTTGTTCAATAAAATTTATCATTATTATTTCAATTTCATATTTTAATTACGAAATATTAAATAAGGCTTGAAGTTGTCAATTGTGTTCTATTTATCTGTTATTTAAATTATAGGTAACGCAGTAGTTTCTATATTTGTCAAACATTAACATTAACAGAGCGAGCACTAACAGCGTTACCATAACAGCAATTATTTTACATTTCCAAAAATGTTAAGTCGTACGTTACATATTAAACATTGCGAGCATTTCATTTATATTGAAATTGTACAAAACAAGACATTTTTAAAATTATTCTTTACTCCTCTTTATGATTAAAATAAAAAAGAAAACCGGGAAATAATTATTCCATCCAAAATTCCTAATAAGAAGTGTATTTGATGCGCTGCCCTAAATGTTAACAGCGTTTTTGGTGCTGTATTCACGTCATTTCATAAGCCAATTGAACTTTTTGTTGTGTTATTGATAAAGTATTTTTTATTGAGATTGATATGCAGGCACTTGATGAGCACAACACACTCACACACACAGACGGCACATGCACTTATGTGCAGAAGAAGAAGCAGCACACATGTCTATTTTGTATGGAGAACTGTGGCGCACTAATGCGATTGAATGATTAATTTAGATATTGTACTTGATTGTATGCGAACATGCAATGCTCGTCTGCCCGTCCTGGAATTTAACCCCCGCCTTCAGTCAGCGCCCGCTTAACGGCTTAAGCGCCAGCGCTGCCAATTTAGCAATATATTCACCGACAAATCTGATCACTTATTTTTGTCAATTACTGGAAATACTCTAATTTAACAGGCTCCTGTTATTTTGGCTATTACTCAACATCAGTCAGCTATTTTTCAAATCACTTAATAACTAATAATAATAATTTTAAACTTTTTGTTTCAACTTTAAACTTTATGACATTACCTCTGTGTTGTTAATTTATAAAATAATAATTAATCAAATTTTGAAAAAGATTTTTCTTGTTTAAAGACTTCCTTTTTTTTGTGTTTTAGTAACTTGGCTAGTTTTTAGCTATTTTCCAAATGTCATTTGGCTGCAACTTAAGACAAGGAGTTGGCAGCACCGTTAACCCGCTAAACTTCTTACCCGTTTCACCCGCTTGCGAAAAACGAAGCAAAAGCACAGCGAAAAAGAGCAACAACAAAATAAAAGTGAAGCGCCGACTGTACAAATACATGCACACACACACACACACTCGCACACACATGCATACATATGTATGTATGTACGTCAGTCAGGCAGTTATTATTATTATGATTGTCGTTGGGCGAGTTTTGTTGGCAATTTGATAATCAATCAACAGACAAAGCTGACGCGCCACCCGCCCACAGAGGGCGCCCTTTGACGCTCTACTTTCCACCAAATTACATATGAGTAATTGCTGCAGCGAACACATTAAAAATAGGCAATGGTGGGGGGGGAGGGGTAAAGGCTTTGGAAGTCATGTACATTTAAGAATATTTCATAAGAAATGCAAACGATTCGCACAAATCCGACTCTGACATTGATACGAGATACAAGCTTCAAATACACATGCTCACGTGTGTGTGTGAGTGAGGCAGATAGCAAAAGTGAAGGGGTTAGCGTGCGTGTGTCTGTGTTTATGCTTGTTTGCGCCTGAATGTAGGCAAAGCCATCACCATCGCCATCGCCAGCCAAAGGCCACTTAAATGCCATGCAAAAAACTATGCACAATTAAAAACAAGCGTTCAAAAGTTGTTGATGATGTGCAAGGAGCGCAACAGCGCAAAAGCCCAGCAAGGGTGCGAGAGCGAGCGAGCAAATGACACTGACAGCAGTTTATCTGCTATGTGTGTGTGTGTGTGTGGGACATGCATACGTGACACACACACACACACACAAATACAATGTGAGCGCAAAAAGTTTTTGCTCCACTTTGGACACAAAAGCCGCCGTGTAATGTGTGTGTGTGTGTGTGTGTGTGACACACTTATTATGCCTTATCACACACACACGCGCACATTGCGCACTTATTTTGTTGTATGCTCAACAATAACAACAAATACAACAATCAGGAAACAGGCATTGCAAATTAATTACAAACTAGTTACAATAACAAAAATAAGCCCAAATAAATCGTATTGATTGCTTACCCAGCACAATGTTAACGTTAACCTCTTTCTTTCTGCTCTTTCCGTTTTCTTTTTTTTTGCCGTTGTTCAACACAACAGCTGCTCCTGTCGGTGTGTCAGTGTGTGTGTGTTTCAGAGTATGTGTGTGTGTGTGTGTTTCTGTCCCACTCTCTCCTGTTGGCAGTTAAAACTGTCACTTCCAATTAGCACACAACTTTTTTTTTTATATCACGTTGAGCTCATCCTCGTACTTCTTTTTCTTCTTCACTGCACGTAATTATTTGATTTTTTATTATTATTTTTATTACAATATGTCTGTCGTCGTTTTAAATGCGTTTCGTTTCGTTTGATTGCCACGCTTGATTGTTTCGTTCGTTTCTGTTATTTGATATTTTTCGTCGTCGCTCTCGATGTATCGCTGCAAATCGATATGTAAATCGATAGGCTTTTTTTTGTAGTAAGGTGGCATCCCGTTAAGTTTACCGCTACGCGCTGCGCGAAAGCAACAAGCTGTTGTTGCCCAACCAATCACTGCCTCATTCCTACACAAACTTGCTTGGCCTGGTTTATCGAAAACAAAAAATTAAAAGGAATATGCAAATTTACAAGCGATTTTATAACAGACAGAACATTTTTTTATTTGTGTATTTTTCGAAAAAATCCGAGTTGGAAATAAGAGTAACGGTGGAATTGTTCAAACGAATGGAGTTGAAGTGAATGACTAAGTGGCAGCCGTTTGAAGCTCGAAAATTACTAAAAAATCACTTCTGCTACTCTTAAGTATATACCAAAAATGATATATTACATTGCTTATGGTATCACTATGCTGTAATTTTAATTAAAATTGTTAATTATTTTTAAGACCATCGATGGCAAAAATCAATGTAATCAATTTAATGTTTAGCATTTATTCTAATCCAAAAAAAGTAAAATTTTTTAATGCAGCGTAAAGCTGAAGACGGGACATCTTTATCAGCATCAAATTTATATTTTCATATAAGAAATTATATTAAGGTGGAAAAGTTTCTAAAAACGCGCTATTGGGAAATAAATCGCAAAACAAAAAGATTATCAAATAATATGTATAATATATATCTATCAAAACTAAATGAAGTAATCTTGGCTTAAGCAATATGGATACTACAAAACTACTATAAAAAGTTGTAGCATAAAGCAAGCCAGAAAAAAGCCAAATATATCTGAAAATATTTCTCTGCATTGTCTCTAATGTCAATAAATTTGTATAATATTGTATTACTGTAGACATAAATAATTGGTAAATGGTAAGTAATAATAATTAATAATACAAATAATAATAATAATAATATAAGGAATTAGTCAACGAAATATTAATACTTTATTGTTGAAAGATGGCTGCTTTCAAATTAAGCCAGTTGGTATATTTCTGTTGTGTGCCTTGGCATATTTAGAGAGTCGCTCTGCGGTCACACTGCACTCGATTGCTTCAGAAGCCGCATTTTATTTTTTTTGCATACAGTTTTTTGTTGTTCGTTTGTTTAATGCACGCAGTAAACAAAATATGTTCTAGCAAACGAGCAGAGTGCTAGTAAATAAATCAAGTGCAACAGCTACAAGAAACCGCAGCAGCTGCTGCAGCCAACAACAACATTTCCCACTAATTTCAACGTAGCCGGCAAAACAGAACAACAACAACAACAACGCGATGACTTCTGCAAGGGATTTAATAAAAATCGACATAGTAAGTAGAAAATGCGAATAAATTTGGTTAATTTGCGGTTGCTTATTGTTTGTTGATACGTGTCGCAGGAATGGGGCATGGAGCGTTTGGTGCGCGCCCAACAAGTTGTCGAGCTGCGTCCCTACGACATCGAGTCGTGGTCGGTGATGCTGCGCGAGGCACAAACGCGTCCCATCCACGAGGTGCGCAGCTTGTACGAGTCGCTGGTGAATGTGTTTCCCACCACCGCCCGCTACTGGAAGCTCTACATCGAGATGGAGATGCGCAGCCGTTACTACGAGCGTGTGGAGAAGCTCTTTCAGCGCTGTCTCGTCAAGATCCTCAACATCGATCTGTGGAAACTCTACCTGACCTACGTGAAGGAGACGAAAGCGGGCCTCAGCACGCACAAGTAACTGAAGATCACTGCAATTCATGTATATCGATTTTAATACTCTTC
The DNA here is from genome assembly GCA_963583835.1 of Drosophila immigrans. Lineage (NCBI taxonomy): Eukaryota > Metazoa > Arthropoda > Insecta > Diptera > Drosophilidae > Drosophila > Drosophila immigrans. The sequence continues at coordinate 5,064,704 of OY757144.1, forward strand.
CATTCTCAAGGGAAAAGATGGCTCAGGCTTATGACTTTGCGCTGGAGAAGATCGGCATGGATTTGCATTCGTTTAGCATTTGGCAGGATTACATTTACTTTCTGCGCGGCGTCGAGGCTGTGGGCAACTATGCCGAGAATCAAAAGATCACCGCAGTGCGACGTGTCTATCAGAAGGCAGTCGTGACGCCCATTGTGGGCATCGAGCAGCTGTGGAAGGATTACATTGCCTTCGAGCACAACATTAATCCGATTATCTCAGAGAAAATGAGTCTGGAGCGATCCAAGTATGTAAACTAAATGGTCTAACTGGATTGCTTATTAACAAATTCGTTTTCAGAGACTATATGAATGCGCGTCGCGTTGCCAAGGAGCTGGAGTATCACACCAAGGGACTGAATCGCAATTTGCCAGCGGTGCCGCCCACGCTGACCAAGGAGGAGATGAAGCAAGTGGAGCTGTGGAAGCGTTTCATCACCTACGAGAAGTCGAATCCGTTGCGCACCGAGGACACGGCGCTGGTGACGCGTCGCGTCATGTTTGCCACCGAACAGTGTCTGCTGGTGTTGACCCATCATCCGGCTGTGTGGCATCAGGCTTCGCAGTTCCTGGACACCAGTGCACGCGTTCTCACCGAGAAAGGCGTGCGTAGTCGAGACGACGAGAGTCGCATTGAACAAGTCGAAAATAGAGAAACAGAAAACAAAAATCTAAAACGAAAATCTTTTTGTTGTTTGTTGCTCGTTTGTTGTGAAGTGTCGCCACTTGGGTAACGTGGCACATGGTTGCCCCAATCTTTATTGCCAGCCATTTGCTGCGTTGCCTTCGCCTTTGGCCGCACGCATTTTACTTGCATTCTCCCCCCAACTCTCCCCTTTAATCCTCTTACTGCTAAGCATCTTTTTTTGGTAAACTTGTCTTTTCTAATCCATTTTGTATTTGCTTTTGCAGGATGTGCAGGCGGCCAAGATCTTTGCGGACGAATGCGCCAACATTTTGGAGCGCTCCATCAACGGCGTGCTCAATCGCAATGCTTTGCTCTATTTCGCCTACGCCGACTTCGAGGAGGGACGCTTAAAGTACGAGAAGGTGCACAGCATGTACAACAAGCTGCTCACGCTGCCCGACATTGATCCCACGCTGGTGAGTCCTTTCGATTATCAGCTTTTTCTGTCCTGTTGTAAATAAATTGCAAATCAATTAGAGCTAGGGACTTATGAGCACCTTTTAAATAGCTGTTTAAACCTGTTTTTAAACTAAGAGCTTATAAAGTATTTGTTAAATGTATTCTTCCATTCTTTCAGGTCTATGTGCAGTACATGAAGTTTGCTAGACGCGCTGAGGGCATCAAATCGGCGCGTGGCATCTTCAAGAAGGCTCGCGAGGATGTGCGTTCCCGCTACCACATCTTTGTGGCGGCTGCGTTGATGGAATACTATTGTTCCAAGGACAAGGAGATTGCGTTCCGCATCTTTGAACTGGGCCTCAAGCGTTTCGGCGGCAGTCCCGAGTACGTCATGTGCTACATCGATTATCTGTCGCATCTCAACGAGGACAACAACACGCGTGTCCTTTTCGAGCGTGTCCTCAGCTCCGGCGGCTTGTCGCCACACAAGTCCGTTGAGGTGTGGAATCGCTTCCTCGAGTTCGAGTCGAACATCGGTGATTTGTCCAGCATTGTCAAGGTGGAGCGACGTCGCAGCGCCGTCTTTGAAAATGTAAGTAGAAGAAACCCTAAAGTTCTAAAGATTATTTGCGTAATTTGTTGATCAATCAAATCACAGTCTAAAAAAATGATTTTAGAACTAGTTTCCTTTTCAAAATACAAATTTCGTTACCATTACTAAGTTTACATAATTAGGGCGATTATTTGAAGAAATGTTTAATAGAAGTAATAATATAAAACAAAAAAAAATAAACTTAATTTTGTCCAAAGTTGTCTTTTAGTAATTTGTTAAAAATGTTGTAAGCACGAATTTGCACTGTTTTTGTATAATATTAACTTTTAAGTTTCAAATTTCTTCAATTTCGTATTCAATATAAAATTCTCAAAGCTTGAGAGTAGAATAAATGTAGGTAGGGAATGTTTTGCAATATTACAAAAGTGAAAACAATTAGTGTAAAACATTCTTTTAAATCTTCGAATTAGAATATAAATAAATACATAGCAAATACAGTAATTAATTGTAATACTGATGCTTATAAATATTTTATTAATTAGCATCATTGAACTGGACATAGAAATATGCTAGAGATCTGTTCAAAAAATGCTTTAACAAATAATTAAAATTTTTAAACAAACGGAAAATACTAAAATAATATGAATGTAGGGTAGTGCAATGCTTACACTTGAAATATATAGTTTAATTTTATAATTTAATATAAAATTCAAGTAAAAACAGAACACAAATTGCCACATCGTATTTCAACCGGCTAAAAATTAATTTATTAAAGTGTATTTAATTACTATAAACATATATTTAATATAACAGTTTGCTGCGATAAGCTGTAATTCTGAATAATTTAATTTACTCCATATTTATTTATTTCTTTTCTTTTTTTTTTAGCTGAAAGAGTACGAGGGCAAGGAGACGGCCCAGCTGGTGGATCGCTACAAGTTTCTGGATCTGTATCCCTGCACGAGCACCGAGCTCAAGTCCATTGGCTATGCGGAGGTGCGTTTCACCTTTCTACACCTTTTGAGCATGCATTAATATTGAAATTGCTTTGCAGAATGTGGGCATCATACTGAACAAGGTGGCCGGCGGCGGCGGTGGCAGCGGCGGTGGCGCCAACAGTCACAGCAACGATGCCGAGGCAGATGGCGAGGCGGCGCAACCGTTGCCGCGTCCCGACTTCACACAGATGATTCCGTTCAAGCCGCGCTCGTGTGCGCATCCCGGCGCCCATCCGCTCGCCGGCGGCGTCTTCCCCCAACCGCCGGCGTTGGCGGCGCTTTGTGCCGCTCTGCCGCCGCCCAACAGCTTCCGCGGGCCGTTCGTCAGCGTCGAGCTGCTCTTTGACATCTTTATGCGCCTCAATCTGCCAGAGTGTAAGTGTACAACGAGTGTGGAAGTGTATTTTCGCATTGCGATATTGCTTTGTCCGTCTGCATGTCTGTCCGTTTCATTAAACGTCCACTTCACGATGCTATTGCCAAGCAGAGACACAAAATTTGCTTTTCTCTTTAATAATTCTCACTGCATTAATCAATTAAAAGATAATTACTACATTTTAAGTCTAAAAGTGAATATTTAGACACTTTAATTATTGATTCGTTTAGCAAACATATTTAACTGCGCTAATCATAATTTAATAGCATCAAAATTTAAAATCGAAAAAACGAAAGTGATTTTTGTTGCTCTTAAATTACAGATTTGATTAGTAATCATATTACTTATTGAACTACTAGTATAGTAATAATAATATAGCAGGATTAATAAATACAAAACTGGAAAAGCAAAACATTTTTCCATTTTAAATTGTTTGTTAAAATGTAGCATTCAGTTTTCTTGCTGGTATTTAGTTTAGTTTATTGCTAAGTCTTCAAGGACCGTCATAATTAGAAGCTGTATTAAAAAATGTATATATTTTGATTTTAGTGACGTCATAAGATGACGCAAGAATTGTCCAAAAATTATTATAAAGATTTGTTTGTTATTTTCATGTCTCAATTCTAAGTCATTGATTTTTTTTTTATTAAAAAACTGTATTTGTGTATTGTCCATAAAATATTTAAGTGGATATCTCTAGAGTCGGTAACGCGACTGCAGCTTGTCTATTAGTTTGTTTACTAATCATGCAGTTTTCTATATTTAATTTTATTTTGAAAATTAAATTAAATAATATAACATTAAATCAATGATAAATGTCACGTAGTTAAACTGTAAGTTGTATATCAACAGTTTTCTTGTTGTTGAAATTAAAAAATATAAAATTGAATTAATGTTTATTATATGTACTTAAACTGAACGTTGTATAACCACAGTTTTATTTATTTTATTTTTACTTAAAAACAAATGTAATCTGGACACTTCAAAATTTACTTAAATTTAATTCCATACAATTTATTTATTGATTAAAGTTGGAGTAGTTTCTAAAACTAAACGAACTTTAGTATTAGGCACTGGCTGCGAGGCCTTAGGCTAACATTTAAGTTATTATTTAAGTTATTTTAAATTATAAACCCCAAATTGTTAATGTTTTTAATGTTCGCTTCGGAATTTTTGCAGCTGCGCCGCAACCGAACGGGGACAACGATCTGACGCCGAAGATCTTCGACCTGGCCAAGTCGGTGCACTGGATTGTGGACACGAGCACGTACACGGGCGTGCAGCACAGCGTGACAGCGATGCCGCCACGACGTCGTCGCCTGCTGCCCGGCGGCGATGACAGCGACGATGAGCTGCAGAATTCGGCGCCGCCCACCAACGACATTTATCGGCTGCGGCAGCTCAAGCGTTTCGCCAAATCCAATTGAGAACTGTTTTCGTCGGTTGTCCTTCTTGGGCAACTGATATTTTTTTAGCAATTTTTTTTCCTTCTTCACGCTCCCAAACACAATAAACAACTTTTAACAATTTCTACCATTGTAAGTATCAATAGTAGTAAACAATATGATGATATTTAGAAGACGGCAACAACAAAAAAACTAAAATAACTAAAATATACTTCAAATAATATCGAAACACAGCATTGTGCCAGTTTATTTGTTTATCAAAAGGATATAAATCACAAGGAATTAGCCTCGTCGTACAATTGTTCAACTAAAACTTAAAATAATGATTTTTGCTTTGTTCTAAAGAAGTATTTTCTAAAAATGAGTATTGCGTAGGAATATTTATAGGTTGGCAAATGTTAGAGAATGTAATAAACAAAAAAAAAAGAAGAAGTTTGGTGAAAAACATAAATACGAAAAACAAAAATTTCACACTAATAGAGAAAAGGTTTAGGTGAAGCTACTAAATATAAACAGCCAGTGAAACATTTACGAAAGCTGAGCAACGCACGATTTAGTGTAGAACAGATAGAAATAATTCTTATAATGGTGTTACTCTAAGAGGGAGAGAGAAAGATGAGCAATGAATGTAATAATCATAACAAATTTTTTAAATAATATAATACAAAATATTTTCAATTTTTGCAGCGACTAAAATATTAAAGAAAGACATCAACAGTTTTAACATAGACAGAGGAAGACAACAAATTCGGGCAGTCAGTAAAATGTTTACGTATGTGACATGAACATGAAACAAATAAATTAAAAGGAAAGATAAAAATGAGAATGTATAAGAAAGAGAGAGAGAGAGAGAGAGAGAGAAGTAAATTAAATTATGTGCTAAGAGTAGTAATAAAATGTGTACGATAGAATGAAATGTTAAAAACAAAAGGAAATGGTAATGTCGAATCAAGTGAATTGATAAGAAATCTGCAGCGTAGCTAGAATAAATTGCGAGTAACAAGTTACCGTAAAACATTTACGAAAGCGACAAAATAAAAACAAAATTTAAATACTGTTCATTGTATAAAAAAAGTTAATGCAGAATAAATTAAAAAAAAAAATAAAAGGCAGAAATAATGAGCTAATGACTAAATCTAGAAGAGAGCACAGAGATCTTCCTCTCCCTCTCTGCAAGCAAGTTTGCAGCCAGTGAAACCGTTGCGAATGTGACATAAGGGAAAATAAAAAGTAAATTCGTTTTGCAAGTTTATGAGGACCATAGATGTTGAGAGTAGTAAGAACATTAGGGGACTAGAACAAACTGAATAATAAGTTAACAGCCAGTAAAACGTTAACGAAAGCAACATGAAAGATAATGAACAAAATTTTTGAAAGTGTATAGAGAAAAGTAGATGCAGAATAAATAAAGGAAAGGCAGAAATCATGAGCTATGATGACGTCTAGGAGAGCCAGTTAGCATCCAGTAAAACGTTTACGAAAATGAAAAAATGTCGATACTGTGGAGAGTGTATTAAGAAAAGTAGATAATTCGCTAATGACTACGTTTCTCTCCCACTCTTTCCCTGTCTACGTGTTATTGGTGTTGCCATTCTCGTTGCTGGCATTGGGAGGACAGCGCTTGCGATGCTTATAAAGGCCCGCGTATTGGGCGAATCGCTGGGCGCAGTTGGAGCAGCTGTAACGCTTCTCGCCGCGATGCAGATTGAGATGGGCATAATAGGCGCTGCCCACAACGAAGGCGCGATCGCAATACGGACACACTTTGTCCCTGATGTTCAGATGGGCGCGCATATGGCGATCCCGCTCGTGGGCCGTATAGAAGGCCTTGTCGCAGCGACTGCACGGATAATCGCGCTGCTCGGCATGACGCTTCAGATGCTGATTCAATTTGCTGGCATTAACAAATCCCCGAGCGCAATGCTCACAGACATACGGCAGCTCCTTGGTGTGGCTGCGTTGATGCACCCGCAACGCGGTCGAGTTGAAGAACTTCTTGGGGCACTCGTTGCAGGCGTGCGTGCGCTGGCCCAGATGGCGACGCAGATGCGCCAGCAGGCTGGTGCGCAGCGAGAACTTCATGCCGCAAATGTGACAGATGTGCTCGAGCGCATTGGCGGCGCTCGTGTTGCACGAGCGTCGCTGCTGCTCGACGTGCACCTGCCGCTGGTGGCGCACAAAGTCGGAGCGTCGCTTGAAGCTTGCCGCACAGAAGCCGCAGGCAAACGGCGCCACATGCTGCTCGAGGAACTGCAACTGCTCGTAATACTCGTAGCTGGGCTGCCACATCGCGCCATGTTGCACGGCCTCGAGACGCGACTGCTTGCACTGTCGATACTGGCAGCGGAACTCGATCAGACGATTGCGCAAGCGTTCGAGGCTCAGCTGGAGGTTGCATTCCTCCTGCAGGCGGTTGCACAACGATTCGAGCTGCCGCTGACGCTGCTTGCGCTTGGTGTAGTCGGGATGTTGTGTGCACCACAGCTGCTCGTAGCTGCGATACACTTGGATGATCTTTAGATTGCTGTCGCGCTGCTGCAGCGTCTTCTGCAGCTCGCAGCTGATGGGCACAATGTCGTCCAGGAAACTGAATGCCGCATAGAAGCTCCAGCTGCGTGTGGCATGCTTCCGCTGCCGCTCCCTGCGATAGTACTTAATGTAATCGGTGAGCTTGCGATGCAACATCTGCCAGCTGTAGCTGGACTCCGCGAAGGCGTTCAGTTCGCTGGCGATTTGTTGCCACGCCTGGCGGCGTTGCGGCCGCGCCTGATAGTCCAGGTGATTGGGATCCCAGAGCTGCGGCTGGCCGCGATACAGTTCGATGAGCTTGTGCGTCTGCGGCAGGCTCAGACGCAAGTTGCTGCCGCCGTTGTGGCTGCTCTGCTCCTCCACCTTGGCCAGGCTGTGCGGCGGCTGCAGTTCCTCGGCGGGCTGCAAGTCCTCCGGCTTGCTGGCCAGCTGTGGCAAGTCGGCTTCGCCCAAGATCAGTTCGCCCAGCGTCGCCGCCGCCTTCGGTTGCACGTCCAGCTGCTGTTGCTGTTGCTGTTGCTGCCCCTCGCAGCCGCTTTGCACGTGCGTCTGATGGTTGAGCAGCTGCTCGAAGATCTTGCCGCACACCGCACACACATACGGATCGATGTGCTTGTGCAGAAACTCCATCTCCGCATAGTGCTCGAAGCTGGACACGAACTGCAGCTGCTTGCCCTCGACCACGCTGTGCAAATACCGAATCTTCTCCAGCCGATACCGCTTGCGCAACGATTGCAGCCGCCGTTGCATCGCCAGACCGGAGAGCTTGATGCCACACATACTCAGCGCCAGCTGGAGACCGCGATGGGCATCGTGACGCTGCCGCATCGTGTCGACGCAACGCAATCGCTTGTGCGCATTGTGCCACAGGATCGGATAATGCTCGTAGATCTCGAGCAGCTTGCGATTCTCGCGTGCAAAGTGCTCCTGACGCTTCACCAGCGCCTGCTGCTCGCTGAGGAACTTCAGCTGCTCGTAGTGCACAAATGTGGCACTGTCCTCCAGCTCGCCCTCGGCATCCAGGCGTTCGCGCTGCTTGATGAAGCGCTGGCACAGCGTCGAGATCCGGATTCGAACCTCGGTCACGCTGAAGCTGCGGCCGCAGTGTGCGCTCCACGAGGCGGTGATGCGGCGCCACGAGTCGCGGCACAGCTCCATGTTGCGGAACTCGGCGTGCGTCTGGTTCCAGAGACGCGTCTCCGCGCGGTACAGCTCGATCAGCTGCTGCACGTGCTCCGTGGACAGCTTCTGGCTGGCCTCCGTCGTCTGTGGCGTGGCCTTTAAGGGAGTGCAATGAGAGAGATACTATTAATAATATTAATAATATTTTGGTAAACCAAAGCTATTAAAGAATAATAATTGATATTAATAATATGTTGGTAAAACAAAGCAATTAAAGAGTTAAAAATAAATAAATAAATTAATATAAATTAAGCCTAACTCAATTTTTGTATTTTAGGTATTACGTTAAGAATAATAATTGATGAAATTATCAATATTTTGGTAAAGCAAACCAAATAAAGATATAATAAATAATTGAATAAATAAATATAAATTGAGCCTAACTACATTTTGGTATTTTAGGATATAGTTTCATAGTAATATTTTGGAAAAGCAAAGCAATTAACGATTGAAAATTATTATAATAAAATAACAATTAAATAAATAAAAATAAAACTGAATTAAGTAAAGTTTTTAATTAGTATTTTATCATGTTGCTCAGGAAATTCATAAATAATATTTTGAATGATTATTATATTTTACATTATTTTGTCATTTTGGGATAATATTTTCGGAACATAAACCAAAAAAATATTGAACTCATTAAACATATATTGATAAATGAAATAAAAACTGAGCTGCATTAGCTTTGTTATCTTTTTACCAATTTTGGATAGGTCACAAAATTCATAAATAATATGTTGGCCAATTTAAGATTGAAAATGATTATAATAAATAAACACACAAATAGGTAAAAAATTGAAATCAACTTTTGTATTATTTTCATATAATTACAGTAATGCATAAATAATATTTTGTCAAGGCAACAATTACAGATTACATCAATTAATAACTAAAAACCAAAATACGTAATTCGTATGCTTACTATGGCATTTTGGGATAGGTCAAGAAATTAATAATTCATATTGCTTGTTGGGGTAGGTCAGCTTAGGTTGGAAACTCCGAAAGAAAAGAAAGCAAGCAATGAAAGCTTGAAGAGGGTCTTATTAATTATTACTTATTGCCATCAAAGAACTGGGATATAAATAAATAATTCATAAAAATAATTATCATAAGTGAGGAATGAAAATTACAAAAATAATAGTACTGATTTACAGTATTGTGAATTACTTGAATTATTTGCCATTAACATCATTCTACCTTAATAAATAAATAATAATAAGTAGACTTTATTCATTTAACTATTTATCACTTGTTTTATTTTGTTTTCTTGTATTCATTATTTTAGTTCTTTAAATGATTGAATTGTATTATAAATGTTTTCGATTGTGATGAAGTTTTTTAAAATCAATAAACGTCAATATTTATTTTTATGTCGATTAGTATTACGTAATTCTTTGATATTCACACTGCATAACATTTAATTAATTTAATGATTATTATTATTCCGGTTTAAGTACGTTTTGTATTTAGCATTTTTGTTCAGAAATTTCAAGTGCTGTTTTTTATATGTTTTCCTACTCTTTTGTTGCTTTATTCAGAAAAATAAATATTTAAGCATTGAATTATTAGCATTTTTTTGTGTCAATTGTTTATAGAAGAAGAAAAATTTAATTATTATAATTTATTGTATTCAATTAGAATATAATGCAATCTCGATTTTAGTGGGTTTCGATAATGTATAATTTTGTTTACTAACCATCAATCTAGATATTAAGTATCTTAGAAATGTAGTTAACGTTTTTTTGCATTTTTTTCAAACACCCATTTTGGTTGTTTTTTTTTTTTAATTTGTTAGTTGCTTAGAGGGTAGTCAGGGTAAATATTGTTATTTATTTGTTGCACTTACGGCGTCATCGCTGCGAAGTTGCGCCCGTTCGCTGGGCCCGAGCGTATCGACGAGCAGCAGCTGTTGTTGTTGTTGCACTTGTTGTACTTGTTGTTCCTGCTGCGGCAGCGACGTCAGCAGCAGCGTCGCCGTCGTTGGCTGCTGCGTGTCAAGGGCATTCAGTTCTTGGACGAGCTGCTGCTTGAGTTCATTGACCTCGCCGCCGTCGTCGCCTGGACAGCTGGACTGTTGCTGTTCGGCGAGCACTTCGTGCATCAGCTCATCCTCGATGGCCGGCGATAGCAATAACGATGACGATGACGACGACGCCGACGATTCCGATTGTTGCCAATCGGAATGCCAGAGCTCCATATGCTCGGCGAACTCATCGAGGGCGCAGAGCGGACGCTCCTCGCACAGTTCGCACTCGATGCCGTAGAGTTCGCCAGCGCAATTCCAGGTGTAGACGGTGCCACATTTCTGGCGCACTTCCTCAACGGCCAGCGCCATTTGTTTGTTGGTGCTGTTGGTTTTTTACTGTCACTTTTTAAGCGGCTTTTCGTCAAATTGTTCGCACTTGTTATCCAATTTTTTCTAGCCTTGTTATTATGGTTTTTTTTTTGTTCGCTTTGCGAGACAATTGCGACTGCGCAGCTTCTTGGCTTCTGACGTTGTGAAAATGCCAAAGAGCTCAAGCAGCGGGCCAACAAACCCGTTGCGGGCCATCTCACACACACACACCTGCACTCTCCAGCACACACACACACACGCACACATGCTCATTCTCACGCCTGCTCACCAGTGCTGCCAAGCCAGCTTTGTAGCCGTAAGATCTAGCTTTTTTTTGATAGTCCAACTGTGAAAGATTTGCTTGTGTTAAAGCGTTTTCCATGTATGGCTGTTATTATTTCTTTATTTTGCATAAAGATAAATTTATCTTGATTTGTTATTAATTAATTGTTTTCACTATATTTGAAACACGTCAAAACTGTTAATAACATTTGTATCTAGCTTTTTTATGGTTAAGTATGGTTGCCTTCACTGCTGCTTACTCTTGTCCATTTCCACACACATGCGGCATTCTTTGTCGCTCGGCAACAACAACTACAACAATCTTGTTTTGGTTCGTCTCGCTTTGACTTTTGCCTCTTTTGCTTTACGTTTTCTCTTTTGTGCGCGTGTGTGTGTGTGTGCGTGTGAGTGGGCAACAGGTAAACGTAACAAAAATATACATGTGTGTGTGTGTGTGTGTGAGTGAGTGCACAACAACAGCTGAGCGCAGAGCAGAGCAGCCCTGCCCCCGTCCTCCTAATAACAACAATTGTATTCAGTTTGCGTCTGCGCGCACAGTTCCCATGTAATTGAAATTTACACATTTGTTTTGCTCTATTGTTGTTGTTGCTGCTGCTGCCTTGGCGAATACGCTTTGATCGTGCTCGGCTTCTTTTTGCACAACTGCCGCCTTTTGTTTTGCTTCCAAATGTCATTCGCAGACCGGCTGCTGACCAGGGCTGGCGAGCGTCAGTTTGAATGCACTTGAAATGCCCTCACTATATTTATTATTAAATTTAAAATCTAATATGTGTATTCATAATTATGACATTCTACTGGTAATTAATTAATTCGTTTTTGCGCACATCCTTTATTTGCTTGCATTAATTTGGTTGAGTGTGCAGCCCTATCAGTAATTAGCATAATCTGTGTCATCACCCATCCATCATTAATCGATAAGCGATGACTGCCAATTAGTATCGGTTTATTACTCCGCGTGAAAAGAGGAAAAAATCTGCGGACAAGATTAATGTGATTTGCGGACAAGATAAATGTGATTTGCGGTTGTTTTTAAGTGGCTGCTGCAACAATGTTTCGTGCCTAACAATCAATTGAAATAAATATTAAATTGCAACAAGTTGGTCGCAGCAAAAGCAAGTGAAAAACAGGTGCGCGTCTAATAAGACTGGAAGGCGGCAATTGCACGCATGCGTGTGTGTGTGTGAGGATCAGTGGAATTGATTTTGCTGCATGTGTGTCTGTGTGTGTAATGATATATATATATATTGCAACAAGTTGGTCGCAGCAAAAACAAGTGAAAAACAAGTGCGCGTCTAATAAGACTGGAAGGCGGCAATTGCACGCATGCGTGTGTGTGTGTGAGGATCAGTGGAATTGATTTTGCTGCATGTGTGTCTGTGTGTGTAATGAGTGGAAGAAACTCGCAATGCGCTGTCTCTGTCTAACCGTTAGTTTACGTCTAGCTGGACAATTGGACGGAGTGAGAAAGTTGATTACTTTCGGGATTTGCGCGCTATGCAAAATGCACTGTCACGCTAGAAAGTCTAGGCACCAATACAAACATACACACACTCGCACCCATACGTTTGTGTGCATTTATGCAGATATGATAAACGAGTTATTAATGCTGTTGGGACCAAATAAGGGCTATGATTTCGCGTTGGCGCTGTCACGATATTATTATTATCATTGCTCCCTGCCCCCTCCCCCCCCTCTGTCCGTCCGTCGCTGCGAGACAAATTGCATGAAAATGAAAACTGTGCGCGTGCAGTGGCAATAAAATGCTTTGCGGCCAAACTGTGCGGAAAAACTGCAACAGGGCAAAACAATGACAGTCGGAAAAAACAAAAACAAACAACAACAAAACGAGTGAAAGAAATCCCAGCGAAGCAAAAGCAAAGTGTCAAGGCGAATCTTGAATGCTCTTTGAAAGTTGATATGTTGTGGTAAGTTAACATTTTATATAATTACTCTTTATCATTTATTTCAATATAAAATGATTGCCATTGCAATATTTACTTTTTAAAATTTGAAGTTGCATTTGTAATATTTAAATTTTTTATTATTGGTAATTTTAAAATAGCAATTTCTGTGAACTTAAATCGATGATTACATTGTTTATTTTTTAAGAACTTAAAACCATTTTAAATTTTAAATTTTTAAAAGTTATTATTTAAAATTTCAGTACATATTTTGCATTTAAATATTTAGTTTTTTAGTATGTTTTCCTACTATAAGCTTTCTGTGCAGCCAATATGCTCTCTTAATAAAGAGCTTGCCAAAATACACTGTGAGAAAGAGGCCAAAAACAATGCAATTAACATAAATACGCAAATTTGTCGCCATTATTATGAGCAAAGTTGCAAAATATCGCATGAGAACGCGACAAAGTTGTTATTTTATTTTTTTTGTTTAAATTTAATACTTTTCTCAACGTTTTTAATGTTATTCATATTTTGTATCCATTACATAAGTTGTTGTTATTTGAAAATGGAATGGAAGTTTGGTATATTTAGAAAAACTTTCGGAAAAAAATAGGCAAATCTTTTTGAAATTCTCGAAACTCTAAAAATAGGAAATACGGCTCTTATGTCGTCAATATTAGAGAGTAGATTTAGTACAATATACTCAACAATCAGCAGACTAAATGTTAGCTATATCCTCTTCTCCATCGTCAATTGGGGCAACCATTTCATTATTATTAATTGCCTCAATAACTTTGAACGGTCTCGATTCAACTCAGATGACAGCTTGCAATTTGGCCCAGTGGGCTCATTTTTGGTCAAAAACTTATAAATCTGCTTGAAAATTAAATTTGCTATTTTAGTTGTTGCTCCTACACTTTTTCCGCATGTCCGATGTTTGTATGAGTGTTTCGAAGAAAGAAATTGAATTGTTTAAGGCTTGTTTAGATTCAACAAGATTAAAACAAGTTACCAATTAAATTTGCTTTGTAAAAATTATAATCGCTACAGTTGCTGATATTTATTTATTAATTTTATCTGTCGCTTAAAATTGGAAATTAAATTAGTGCGATAGCTGAATTTTATTAATTATTTAAAAATATAAGTGTTTTTAAAATTGGATATTCCCGTAATAATATAGTATATAATAAGGTATATTTCATAGAAAATAATTTAGTATATAATATAGTATACAATTTAGTATATAATATAAGTATTTTTTAAGCATTTCCTTCTTTTTCATTATCAATTGCCAATTGCTTTGATTTTCATTTAGAAATTATATGTGGAGAATTGAAAAAATTGGTTTTAGCAGCCCTGCATTTGCTCAGTGTAGTGCAAAAGCGAAGTTTAAGGGAATATTCAGTGTAAGCGCAAGATAAACACGACCCCAGGGAGCTTTGACTGCAACTTTCGCGTTGCCAGTGTCAACTACACTACATGTGTGTGTGTGTGTGTCGGGGTGTGTGTGTGCGTGTCTGGGTGTGTGTGTAAATAAACAAACGCATATGGGGAACACAGACACACAAACGCGTAGAAAGCCGCTGGTCATGTTTAAAAGCAAGGGAGAACTGCAGAAGTCACCATTGCCTTGCCTACAAATGCATTCAGAGAGAGCGAGAGAGAGAGTGAGAAAGAGACTGGGAGAGAGAGAGAGGGAGAAAGAAAGCGGGACTCTGACGCAGACACGTTGACTTTCCGCCATATTCACAGTGAAAAGTTGATCCTTTGCAAACGCATCTCGCTTCTATGTTCATTCCCTTGGCTATCGTTTGGGGCAGCCGCATTGTCCTGCCGCGTGGCGTCATATGTCCCATCATCACAAACTGTGTAATTCCAGCAAATAAAACCCAAACAAAAGCGCCAGCAACGCTGAAAGATGAAGGCGAAAACATTAACAAAAAAAAAACACATTGTATTTATGATATATACACACAAATTGTTTATGAAGTAAAACCGCAAACATTTCGCAACGTTAAACCTCTTTGCAATCCCAATCCCAATCCGAATCGCGATCCCTAGACCAATTCCAGGACCAATCCCTGGCAGGATACTGGCCACAGGAACAGGAACTGGCAACAGGCGGCGGCGGTAAAAGCGCCAACTGAACAATTTTTATATTCGTATATACTATAGTATGTGAATTCATGAATTTTCCCCAGCGGAAAACCGAGAGAGATTTTTTTTGTTTGTCGGTTAGATTGGCAATATTTTGCACCAACTGCATTCCTCGCAATGCTCGCAACGTTTTCATATTGTTTTTTTCTTCACTTTAAAAGTCTGAAAATAAAAATAAATTATGCGCTTGCTATGTGAGGCACAAAATTCGATTATTATGCTTTTTGAAATTAGTCTCAAATATCAGAGACAACAGCATAATGTTTGTTCATAATTTTAACAAAAATTAGTTTGTCTAACTATTTTACTAAAAGATTGATACACCGAATTCATGCCGCATACTTATTATAACATACATTATAGGTACTGCGATTATGATAATGATATATTATAGTATTCAAATATCTGGCTTGTAAACGTCAAGCAGATACAGCCTTCAAATTATCTTTTTTATTTAGATGTTTTTGTGTATCAAATATTTCTTGAAAGTGTGTTTATCATAGTGATATTAACTTGGCGATATTCGTTTTCATTTAGTTTGCTACTCTTTAAAAAAATTGTGAGTCTTACCTACTTTATTAGTAATATATTCTGAAAAGATATTTATAAATATGAGTTAGTTAACAGAAAAGTAATCAAATTTTCTAATGAGTTAATTATTAGTGCACAGTTAATGAATATGTTACGTATATATAATATTGACGTCAGTCATTAAATTATTTGATTTCTTTATTGTTTTTTGCTAAATGCAATGTATTTTGTATTTTATGTCCGTGAAAAAGAATGGAGCGAAAATCAGTTGCAATATACGACAAATCATCAACTAAAATGGTCATTAATTAAATCTATAACAAAATTGTGAGTTTACTATGTGTGGACAGCAAATTTGATTTTAATACAATTTTAAATTAGTTTCATATTCAGAGTCATATATTCAAAAGTGGCGGTTAATTAATAGCAAAATAATGATGCTATCTAAGAAGTTAATTATTCATGACGTATACTTAATATTGATTAGCTTTGAACACCATGAGATGTATTTTAATTTTGACTTGTATTATTTACAAATACAGCATTTAATTTTTTTATTTCGGCTCTTGAAAATACGTTTAAATAGATGTTAATTGAGAATTTTGCGGACGGAAAATCATTTGCAAACTTTCCTATTTTTTTTTGCCTGTCAATACGGTGAAACTAGACGGTGACTGAATTGAAATTTTTTGCATTGTTTTAAAATAAAATGGAATGTATTTTTTACACTATAAAACACGCGAAATACATTTAATTTTTTCTTGAGGTCTTTACATAATTGTGCTGCAAAATTCCAGTATAAATATTTTGATGAGCATTTAAGTTTTTTTGCTTCTCAAATTAGTTGCGATTCAAACGCTGTGAAATTCGTTATTTTTTCAGTTATGCAAATTCTAGTGAAATTATATTTCTTTTTAATCAACTGTGTGCATTAAGCATTTTAAAGGTATTTGCGCAAAATTCGCTGTGTTTGTGTGATGGAAAAAAGTTAATTTGTATACCCTGTTTTTGTGCTTTGGTTGGCTGGTTGGCTGGTTGTTATCTGTCTCTCTTGACGCGACTTCCAGCTGCCCAAACTAACTGTGTAATTAGTCCCTGCCTAATTGATGAGTGTGCTGGCTGTGACCAACAAAAAAGCACAACAAAAGAAAAAAAAAAAACAAAGAGGAGGAGGAGAAATTGTGATTGACAAGCGGTTTGATTGTAAGCGACATTGAAACTAAAAAAATTGCTTGACCCGTGGCCAAAAAGGATTGTGGCCAAATTGCGAAGCTTTTGTTGTTGCTGACAACGATGACGATGTCGATGTTGCTCTTGTCGTTGTCGTTGTCGTTGTTAATGTGATTGTTGTTGCTGTGTTGTGTTGTGTGTGTTTTTTTTTTGGGGCAAATTGCCAAAGCCAGGCAAGCAGCAGCAAAAGTATCTTGCCACAATCTATGGCCGCACATTATTCAGAGTGGTTACATCATTGTTGCTGCTGTTGTTGCTGTTGATGCTGGTGATGCTGGTGGCGTTGCTTCGCCTGGTAAAACAAGCGCGAAAACATAATGAGCATATAAATAGACAAACAATCACCGGCAAACAGGCAGGCAGGCTACAACGCGACAAAACCCGTCCAGACAACAGACAACGGACAGAGGACGGCAGACAGCAGCCCGAAGCGACAGCATCACAGCTTCAGCTTCAGCATCAGCCGGCGTTTGCCTGAAGCGCCTTTCAACTCCTTTGCTGCTTGCCTTGCACCCGACGCCAACTCACCACGAGCAGCCGAGTCGAGGCGTGGTGAGTTGAGGCGAGGTGAGTTCGCTGTCGCTGCTCAGTCGACGCTTCGCGGCTGCCATTCAGTTCGCAGGCAGCGCTGCTAACATGCACTTCGAGTCCTGCCAACTTAATTCCAAAGCTCTGATGTATCGACGCTATGAAAACCCCTTACTAAACTCAAATTTACGCTATTTTTTAAATATTGCCAAGAAGACGAAAATACATTTAATTTCAGTAGTAAAATCATTTTTATAAAAACAAATTAGAGTTGCCAATATTAAATATTAAACTAGTTTAGAGTAGTTTGAGTATAGGGCTTTATTATCTGATAATAATTTAATCTGCATAAATTTCCATCCTCGATTTCATTAAAATAAACTAATGAGATAAATTTTTATTATTTTATTAAAAAAAAAAAACAATTTGGATTCAATAACAATTTTATAAATATTAAATACATTAAACGAAAAAAAAAAGAGAGAGGTACAACAAAAGCGGTAATATTTTAATATTATTGCTCATATGCAGCGTTTTCTGTATTTGATTCCCTTCAAATAAAATAAAACACAAAAAATGTAATTCCGGTAATATTACATTTTTATAAACACAAATTCGAGATGCGAATATTAAATACATTAAAATGAATGAAATATTTTTATTTTATTAGGCACTGTTTATCATTTGATTAAATAGAAATATCGCGAAAAATGAAATTCCAGTAAAATACAATTTGTATAAAAACAAAGTTGCTGCAACAAAAAAGTAAAAACGAAATATTAAAAAACGAAAAAAACATTTATTTCCGTTTGTATGATAGTGAAAAACATTTGTAAGGAGCGCTTTAATATTTTTGTATATTTTTCGTTTTCTCTCTCTTTGGTTGTGTAGTACAAAATCTATATTTAATGCAGTTGATATCCTGCATATTCAACGTTTTGTGTTGTTTATTTAGCATCACTTAATGTAGACAATTTCAACGCATACAATGTGAGATAAATACTTCTTTGCGCAAAGCAAAAATCTGTTGACTAAATACAAACTTGCAGAACGCTTTTCAATGTGTAAATATAAAGTGGAGAATAGCCAACAACAATTGAATTTACTTTGAGATGGCATTTCCCACGCTTTCCTCTTTTCTAGTGGTAAATAAAGTGAAAAAAGCTATTGATATTTAAATACACTTCTGCGCTGATATATTTCTGCAATCGGATGTCTCTTTTAATGTTGTCAACAACAATAGCAATAATAATAATATTGTCTTGTAATGTTGTACAATTTGCATAGCGAATGTCACATTTATCAATTGTGAATTTGCGACGTGGGAAAACAATGCGAATATTTGCTATGTGCGCACAGTTTGTTTAAATAATTCATAAAAAAATATTCGCCAAATAAATCTTTGATGTTTATTTGCAAAGCGTTTAAGCAACAGAGACAAATAAAAACATAGAGTGACAGTCGCATAAACCAAAAAAAAAAAAAATGGGAGATGGCAGAAAAAAGAACTCCACTACGAACGGCAGACAATAGCAATTAAAATACACAAAGCCGCAGATAAACGCAGATATATGTATATATGTACATGGATTTGTTCATATAGAATTATATATAGTGGATATCTATTTGCAATATACTCTAACCAGAGCTTTTACTCTACAAAAATTATGATAACTTTTTAAAATCAATATGAAGAAATTGAAGAAGTGTTTTGGTAAATTCAGAACTAATTTTGTTATTTATTTATTTCAAGGTTTTTTGAAAACTTATAAAATATTTTAATAATATTAAGAATAGAAAATACAAATGTATAAAAATATATATTCCTTTAAAAAAATCTACATTCAATTTAAGCTTGTAAGACTTCCAAGATTTTCTTTAATAGCTTTGATAGGATTTGATTTAAGTCTTCAGTTCAATGTTCATCATTTGTCACAAAAGTTTTATATTATTTCTTGTAATATTATTTGAGTTTAATATTTGGTAAGTAGGTCATTGGGAAGTCGTCATTGCCAGCGATAAATACAGTTTGCTTTCATTTTGTGGCCAGCCTGGGATTCTGGTTGTATTTTTTGTTGCCATTGCTTGCGTTTCAATTGGGTTTTGTCGATTTGTTTTTGCAGCAGACGTCGCGTTCATTGCAGCTGTAAATCGAATTTAGACACGCTTAGATAACTTTTAGATTTATTTATTTAACAATTTATACGGCAAGTCGGGCAATTTATTACATATATATATAGTCTTTATATGTATTTTTTTTGTTTTCAACAACAATATTTATTTAAAGTCGTCACGTATTGTGCGCGATTCTTGTCGTTTTCCATTTGATTATTGATTCGCATTCGGATGCGTTTAAAAGGCTTTAAAGTTTCATTCATTCAACTGTGTTAAAAGCGCTTTCCAAAGATTTACGTGTTCATTTCATTTGCCGCACGACATTGATTTCTATTCCATTTTCAGTTGACTGCCATGTAAATGGGTTTTATTTTGTTTATGTTTGTTTTTTTGTTTTTTTTTTTGCGAAGGTTTGGCATATTAAGCTTGGCTTAACAAGAACTTCAAATGCAATTGAGATTAGCATTTAAATAGAATTGTTGAAATGAAGTTTATATTTTTTTCTTACTTCCTTACAATTGCGGATTAAAATCTGTCGAGTGGCGTTTTGATTTCCATCGTGTTTAATTGCTGAGTAACTAAATTAGATGATATGAAAAACACATTTTAGAATCAACAAAAAATCTAGTCGAAATCATGTCAAAATCGAATTCAGAATTTATCCTTGAAATCAGATCGTTTTAAACAACATTCCAAGTTCGAGAATATATTCTGAATAAATAATGCACAAATGTATATTTTCTAAATTAGACAAATTAAAATTAAATAAAATTAATTTAGCTACTCAATTTTAACTTTAATTTAACTGTGATTTAGTAAACTTGATCAATTTATAAAGTACTTTAAATTGATTTTAAGATTTACTGTAAATGAATCAAGTTTGATCAATTTTGAATATTATATTTATATTTAATTTGATTTCAAGTTTTGGTTGATTAAAATAGCTTTGCATTATATTGATCAATTATCAATAAAATTAAATTAGATTCTTGCATTATTTAATTTTAAATAAACTTTAACAATTCATGTACTAAATTAATTTTGGTTTCAAGTTCTTGCTGATGGCTTTTTGGAATTAGTTGGTCATCTGTTAATTAAATTGCTTGTATTTTTAGTGTGATGGCCATAACTGTTAGCGTGGCTTGTGGCCACTTTGGCTGCCCTGCAGTTGCGTTGCAATTGCCCGACTTTCCACTTTCCACCTTTCCGTTTTTCCCTGCCCCTTCATGCTGTGTCTTACATTTTCATTAACTTGAAATAACAACGAAAAGTTTCGTTCAGCAGCTCGACATCCGCTCTATACATAAACATTAGCTGCTGCTCGTTGTTGTTGTTGTTGTTGGCAAGGATACATATTTTTTGATATGCCATGTCCAGCTGTGTGGACGCCTCCTTTTTTAGCCTAGGGTTGCCACCCCAACCGGCTTGCCACCTGCTTCGAAGCGTAACGTGCAATTTTTATTGTTATGGCAGAACTTGGTACATGTCATGCTGCCTAGACACCGTGTTGTTAACTTTTGCTTGCTTTTTGTGGCCGACACGCCCCCTTCGCCCCCCACACACACATATACACCTTTAGTTCGAACGCCCAATTGTCCAGCAAAAGTTTTATTTTGTTGCATTTTTTTTTTGTTTGTTTGCTTGTTGTTTTTGGTTCAGTGTCCGAGCAATGTCGCACCCACTGTGCTCAAAACTCTGCCACGCCACTGCCACCTGCTCTGCGCCCCCTTTCGTTTTCGTTTTTTTGCGTTTTTTATATGAGCGTCAAAATGTTTGCTTTTTTTTTTTGTTGCTGTTATTGTTGTTGCTTTGTTGCTCTGCATTTTGTTAGCCATCTCGTGACTATTGCAAAAGTATTTTGGTCAAATTAAAAAACATTTTACAATTGCATGCGTGTGTGTGCGAGTGTGTGTGTGTGTGTGCGTGTGTGTGTTGTTGCAACTTTCGCTCTGTTGTTGCCGTTGACTTGGCAAAAACTTTTCATGTCTTTGGGTCTACCCAAAATGGCCAAAACGTTTGCACTTTGTGTTAGCCAAACAAAAAAAAAAAACCCCAACAAAAAAAAAAAGGAGAAATTAGAAAGAAACTTGCAAGTTGCAAGTTGCAAGTCGCTGGAGCTGCAGCTGCAACTTGCCAGGCTCTCAGTTCATTGCCAGTTATTGTTGTCGCCATTCTTGTTTCTGCTTTCTACAAATTTCTTCGCTCTTCTTTTCATACCCTGCAAAGAGGATATCGAGACTTTCTTGGCGAATTTGTAACGTCATGAAAAAGACATTGGTAGGGCTTTTAAATCGAATGTATTATTGCTTTTTTAAAATTATTATTTACGTTATATTCTTATATTATTTTTATTTACTCTTATTTATTTATTTATATTATTATTTATTATTTTTTTACATTAGAGTAAATTGTATTAAGTAAATAAATACATTTTATTTACAATCTATGCTATTCATTCTAAAAGTAAATTTATTGAATTAAGATTTTTTGGGAATAATAAAATAAAAACATTTTATTTGGAATCTTGTTTAACGATTAAATGTAAATTTGATCAATTACAATTTTTTGGGTATAATAAAATAAATACATTTTATTTGACATCTATTTTAACGATAAAAATACATTTGTTGTATTCAAATTTTTTGGAGATTTCCATTTCTCTGATGTATCTCAATCTAAACAATGTCGAATATTTCTATATATCTTTCGTGTAGTATTTTACTTGGATATAGTTTCATCGTTCATTCGAAAGCCTTTTATATTAAATTGTATTTAATGATGTTAGTTTTTTATTTATTTCCTTAGAAATATTATTATTTTTAGGGAGTTTTTGCTTCGCTGTTTTGAAATTATTTCGCTTGCCGTTCGTTTCCTTCGTTGTCTTTTGCCACTTTTCGATAGTCTCGAAGCTGTCGTTGTTGTCGTCGTTGTTGCATTTGTTGTTGGCGTCTTAAGTGCGGCGCTGGCGGCTTCTTCTGCAACTCTTCCCCTGTTGTTCGTTTTTGGTCTCTTAAGGTGCTTGGGTGATTTTTTTTTTTGGGTAATTAGTTAGCTACTAACTGTTCTGCTTGCAGTTGCCAACTTAATATGCGGCTGCCTTGTGACATTATCGCCATAATATTCCGCAAAAAACTTGCCCGAAACTCCCACAAAAACTAATGTAAATTGTCGAAACTTTGTCTTAAGCCACGCTCTTAACAGTTGCAATTACGAGTACAGTTGGCAGCCCAGCAAAACTCTTCAATATTTATGCCGTTGTGTTCAATGGCTTGGCAAAAGGTTGTCGATTCATTTAGCTGCGCACTTTTTGTTCCAAAAATATGGCTGAATTCTTTGAATTTATTACTGTTGCATTGCTTAAAGACAATTTATCTGTTTTGCGGCGAAGAATTTCCTGAAATATCGGAGGTGCATTCGAGTATTAGCGATTAATCCATGTATATAAAATTCAAAGGATTGCATTAAACATATCACATTTAAATTGAATCAGATTAATTATGGGAAAATTTCACTTTTAAGGAGTATCTTATTTATTTATTTGAAGACGATTATGGATAGACGACATTGAAGAAAGTATTATATAAAATTGTGATTACTAGAGTAAAAATATAAAGTTAATTAAAATTGGATTTTTAATTAGTACTTTTAAAATAATTTTAATTTGCAAATCCAACAATAAAGTTTTTAAATTAAATTAAAATTTGATTGGTAACATTTTACTTACAAATGAAATGAATGAAATATTTATTTTAAAGCATTATTTTTATGCTTTATTTTAAAAACAAATTTTATTTTAATGTGCTGCTTTTATTACATATTTGTTTTGGCACTTTAATATGAAAGAAACAAATATTAATGTGTTGGCAAATATAAAACGGAAAATTGACAGATTTTTGATTACATTTATTTTTTATTTACCTGTAAAATTTATTAGCAATCGTAATAATACTATATATGAAATCTAATTGAATTGAAATATGTTGAAGTTAGAATTGAGCCGCTTTAAAGGTTGATGTTTTATTTAATAATGCTATTTTTTGTATTGAACTAAAAAACTTGCTCGTAATAATGTTAGATTTGCGTTAGTAAAGGAGGCGATGTATTTGCGTGTTTATTTAATTATAAAATAACTAGATGTTTGTTGGTTATTCAACTTTAAGGCCGAGGCTTAGCAAAGCTGAAAGTGTTTAAAGAGTCGTTTTAAAAGTTTTCGGGGTAAACTGAACTTTAGATTGGCAAAAGTTGCGTGCCAAACTCGAAATCGATCAAATGCCAGCGACGCACACAACGACACTTCAACACACACAAATACACACACTCGAATACACAGACAGCATGTCGATTAAGTAATTAACTGTTACGCGCCATGTGAAGGCTAATTCCACGCAATTTCCCCCCCAACAACAAGCTGCGAACATAACAGCAACAATTCCAATTCCAATTCGAATTCCGATTGCAACACGAACACGAACAATAACATGACCATGGCAATGGCTTACAAGCTGATCTGAGCTGCATTTCCGTTACGTTCTGGCGGTCAATAATAAGAAATAATTCATTTACTTGCGTCAATTTTGTCAACGATACGGCCAAGAGGCAACAGGCAACAGGCAACCGTTGAATGCAGCCAATCAAGAGGCAGGTTTAGCAAACTTGACAACTGGACGCAATTGCAGCAGAGCTCTCGAAAGCGCAGTGCGCACTTTATTAACGCAATTTCCGTTTCCGCTCGAACTCCAACTGCAACTTAACGAAGCAGGGGGATGGAGGAATGGGGGAGGGAGGATGGGGGAGAGAAGAACGTGCGCTTCTTGTTCTTCTTCAGCATTCGCGGGAATGACGATAAGCGCGTCTGCTGCACTGCAAGTAATAATCGTAATAATAAACGTGACAAAATGGCGGCGCACAATGGCCAACGATATGTCGACATAATTGTCACGCCTTCTTCCCACCGACAGCCTCCGTTGCCCCTCCCTCTTTCCCCACTGCCGCCCATCACGCACTCTCTTCTTATCTTTCATTCTCTCTTTCGCTGTACTTTCTATGCTAGTGCTGAGCACGTGCTTTGACTTTTTCACTGCAGGCAGAAAGCGAAATTTAGGTAAAAATGATTTCCGATATATAGTATATCGTAGAATTTAATTGAATTTTTCGCTCGCTTTTCCCATTTTAAATTGTCCATTTTGAGATTTATTGTTAGCCAGGAGCAATAACAATATGTACACAATCAATATTTATTGCATAAATAAATATAAAATTATAAATATATTGCTTTGACAATTTTAATTCAAAATTTAAAAACTTATCGTTGACCCAAAATTCTAAATTTGATAAAAAATTAATTTGAAAATACTATATTACAAATTTCAAAACTTATCGTTGAACAGAAAAAGACCAAAATATTATTAATGGTTGTTGACAATACTGCATTTATATATATTATTTGCATAAATAAATATGAATTAATGGATAGTGCTTTTAAAATTGTAGAGCTAAATTTTGGCATTTAAAGCACTAAAATGTTGCTTATTACTTAAAAGTATTCTGAATGAATTAAACTGACTTTGAGAAGTTTTGATTTGAAATACTTACAACATAGCATTGTAAAAAATTGTTTGCATTTTAATTCAAATTATCCCATATAAATAAATTAATATTTTGATATTTACATGCAAATATTTCCTTTGTATTAATAAATACTATTTTCAATACAGATTTAATATTACATAACATTTGATATTTTTGGGGCAAAGGCGTGCATTTCTGCTTTTTAATTTGAACTATTCCATAGTTAAATATTATTCTTTCAATATGTATTTAAATGGGCACACTTTTATTAATAAATAATATCTCAAATTACTTAGCTTGTGTTATGTAAAAATTTAAAGTTTTTTTTGGTAGTATTTAAACTATCGTTTCATGTGCTCACGTGGCCAACACCGAGTCGAGTGTCTGGCATTCAGCTGGCAGCAGCTAAACTTCATTTCCATTTTCCGGCTAGCATTTGGTGAGGCTGAAACTGAAACTGAAGCCGAAGCCGAAGCTGAAGCTGCTGCTGATGTTGCCGCTATCTGTGGCAGTCGCTTGTGTTGCTAATTGCACGCATTGAGCTCAAAATGTGTTGCCTGCTGCCGCTTTTTGGGAAAATGTTCGCATTTGTTTGCATTATTTGAGGCGGCTATCTAAACGACTTGCATTTCAATTTGCGCAGTTAATTTAGCTTTAGAACACAGACATTTTCCATTCACATTGAGCGTCGTCTGATCATGAATCAACGTCTTGAACACACGACACAAAAGCGATAGCCACGAAGCAGCCACAAATTAAACAGAGCTGCAAAATTTAACTTGAAATTTCTCGTTCAAAACGTTGAAATTTTTAATAGAACAAAGCTGAACTTTTTATAACGCACTGAATAACTTCCCAGCTGATGCAGTTGTCTGAGGAATCTCCTTTAAACCAATTTTTTAACACACAACTTTTCGGGAAGAATCACTTTTTTAAAATGAAAATCTATTAAGAGAAATCTTTTGTGATGAACTTGCGAAAGCAAACTTGATGAAAATTCCGTAGGAAACTCAAAAGGAACTTGTTAAGAATACTATTTTTTTTTTATAACAATTGTGCAAGCTACACATTGTTCATAAAAATTATTTCGCAACTTTTAAAATTGAAAATATATATAATATATTTATTTAAGAAAATTTTCTGTAATGAACCTGTGTCATTATTTTTACTGTTTATAAGGACTTTCGTATTATTATTTCATTTTTTTATAATTTATATTTTTTATACAAGGCTTTGTATAACAAATTATTAAAAATTTCCTTAAGAAATTATTTTATTTCATTTTAATATTTTTTATTACAAATTCCTACATTCAAATTAATTCGCATCCCTTAGCCGGCCAGCCCTTAATAAGACTAAGAACTTTCTTTTGTTCTAGAAAAGAATTTTTCTCTTGTTTATCACTCTTTTCTATTAGTTTAATTCTCAATTAAAAACTTTAGAAATGCGAACAATTGTTTTTTTAGGACGACCTTAATTCGCAGTTGGCTAGTAAAAAACTTGTCTAAGACGAAAACTTCACAACGAACTTCTTTTGATGAGGCTTAAATGAATAGCTGCAGTTGCGTAATGAATTGTCTGAGATGTTTGACTGCCAACTGTTATTGTTGTATTATTAATGTTTTAATTAATGCAACTTTGGAATAAACTGTCACTTTCACTACGTTCTCGGGAACAATGTTGCTGGCGTCTAACGTTGTCTGCGTCCACAAAATGTTGTGCGAATTTCGTAATTTTCGTATAAAATGCTAAAAAGTTTTGTCATTAAGCCGTTTTAATAATAAATGAAATGATATACTATAGTAGCGAGCGTATAATGCAGGCTGTCGCATTAACACACTCACACACACAGAGACATGTGAGTGTGTTGACCCGAAACACAACTTTATAGTGGCAACATTTTTGGCTATAAAATGTTGCTCATACGCCCCGCTGTCCCGTCGTTATGTTATGTTATGTGCTCGCTGCCATGGAAATTATACTCATTATATAATTATGCAAAGCCCATGGATGGGAGTTTGTGTGTTGAGCTATTTATGAGCTCAAGTTACGCATACGCCCAGTGTTCGTCAGCTAATCAATTGTTGCAGCTGCAGCTTTGACTTGTCAATGTTGTTTCTTCTTCTTCTGTCTCTGCCGACTTTGATGGCTCTAATTTGTTGGCGTTGCAAGCGAAACTCTTTGCCCATTTCGTACATCATCTTTGGGAATTGCTGTGCGAAAACAATAACAAAAGTTCTACTTTATTCACATACTCGACTCGAAGTCGACTTCTCGACTTTTGTGCACTCGACTTTTCAGCACATTTCGCTCTCGCTTCAACAAATTGCAGTCGATGCCCGTTGGGAATTATAAGCAAACACATCTAAATGCTTAATGTTAAGCAAACTGCACTAAATCAACCAACAGATAAAAAAACTCTTGTCTAGACATTCTCTATGTGCTGTGCGAGCCATAAATCTCTTTGCTTCTAATCCAACTTGTTCACATTTCGCCGGCGCAATAACTTCACGACTAGCCGAAATGTTGTCCAACTAATTCTGTAACTGCCATTCAGCGAACTGTTAAATGTTGTGTTTAAGTTTCGGTTAATTTTAGCAGAGAGTTGTACTTTCATTTTTGAACATCAACTTAACTGAATGTTAAAATATTTAACAGCACGTCAGAGTTCAAGTAATATTGTCAACTTTGGCATAAAAAAGGGCATGCAAATTTAATACCGGAAAACAATTTGACAAACATGCATTTTAAATAGTTAATAATTTGTATTTACTCTACAACTTTGCATTAGTTGCTTGACAGTCCATTAAACAACTTGTTTAAATATTTTAAACAGCAATTTAGAAAACTGCTAACATTACTATTAGTTTTGACATTCATATTTTTAAATTGATATATACAAAATTGTATACAGAAAATTTTGCACATGTGAAAATGATTTTGACTTGAATTTAAAGTCAATAATATTTCGAAATTTCAAATTTTTGTTTTCTTTCGAAATTACATGTATAAAAACACTACAAATCAAAGACAGTTACAACTTTAACTGTGTTAGTTTTGATAGCCTCATGAAAACTGCAGAGAATATGAAAAGATTTATTTAATTGTTGTTAGAGTTATTTTAAGATTGTAAGTATTGAGAATTTTGTATACATAAGCGCATTAAAGTATTTTTCTGCAAATTTCAAATGAAATGCTAAAATATATGCAAACTAACACTTTAAATTCAGCTAAAACTTTCACATGCAAAAAAACAATCAGAATACTTTAATTTGATATTGAAAAACAATTTAATGGGGGCTCAAATTATTAAACATAAATGTCAAGCAGATGCCTACGAGTTAAAGTTCATGTTAAGCATCGCATCATATTAATAGTATTTATAGTATTTTTATTATTTCCATTACATGTTATTGTATTTTGTCTTATAATATATTAAGTTTAAATACAAAGAAATGCGAAATGATGTTAAAGTCGCTGGCAGTTGAGCGAAGCTGTCGCTTGATTATATGCATAAATTTGTCATATCTATTTATGTACAGTGCATGTGGGAGAGTGCTGATATGTGTGTCTAGCTTTTCAATTTCCCACACACACGCACACACACACACTCACACACACACAGGCACACACACACGCACACATTTGCGCACACAAACTGTGATTTATAACATTCCGAGCTCACAAATTTCTATGCAGCCCAAAAGTATGCCATACATAGACGCAGAGCGAGTATTTTTATTATGCATGCATTACTTATTACATTTACACCACAGGGAGAGAGCGAGACAGCAAGTGTGTGAGAGAGAGAGAAGGGGAGTGAGTATAAAAGACAGAGCGACCCAGCGAGCCTTTTTGCCATTTGTCATACACAAAAGGCGATGTCAGCTGTGCAGGGAAATAAAAATGTACAAAGCGTAGATTCGAGATGGGCGATGGAAGGGGAACGAGAGAGAGAGAAAGAGGCAGGGTTAGATGTGCATTGAGAATTTGCTGCCATTAGGCAGTGACAGTAACGGATAATGCAATGTACTGTTCTCATTGCCATAATTGGAGTCCTGAATGCCGCTTCTGTTGCCGCTTCTGCTGCGGCCTCCGCCTGATTTGGTAACCTCAATAAAAGCGGCAAAGAAGGCACAAAATGTTGCGCATACGTCGCGTGTGACGTGTAAGCCGCCTGCAAGCAGCACTTCTTTTGCCACCTGCCACCTGCCACCTGCCACCTGCCACCTCGCCTTGCAACATCATCAACATTATTGTTGTCAGCGTCATGCGGCGTGACTATGACATTAGTTTTCCATGCACCCGCACACAGAAAGACGACGCAGAGGGTTTGTTTTGTTGGCTCTGATGAGCCCAGGGTTTCGGGGGGACAGACGGACGGACAGACGGACAGACGGACGGACGAACAGACAACACTTGTAGGCAAACAATAGTTGCACAATGGCCATTGCCAAGTGTTGGTTTCATATGTGCCAACTCAATGTGTTTGCCTCGCCTTGGCCCCAAAGCCCGCAAACGGGCAGCTCGGTCAGTTCACGGCTCGCCAGCGATTGCTATCGAATATGTATCGAAAACAGGAGAATTATATCTGATTTAATTCCAGTAATGGTTGTTCACTGTACTGCATAATGTATGAAATTGATTTAGCTACAATTTCAATCAATACTATTGCTAAAAATTGATTTACTTATCATTACAGTGAAAAACCATTAGTCTAATAATATCCAAAATAGGAGAACTAATTCTGATTTCGTTAAGTAATGATTGATCACAGCAATATATATTTTTATTGAGTTTAATTGCACAAAGTCGATTTACT
The DNA here is from genome assembly GCA_963583835.1 of Drosophila immigrans. Lineage (NCBI taxonomy): Eukaryota > Metazoa > Arthropoda > Insecta > Diptera > Drosophilidae > Drosophila > Drosophila immigrans. The sequence goes on from OY757144.1 coordinate 5,094,369, forward strand.
TTACAATTACAATCGTTGAGAATTCATATAAGAGTAAAAAACCTTTAGTCAATTATAATAATCAATTTTAGTTATTAAATTGACACTACATAAAAATGTGTCAATTTAAGTACGTATCAAAAAATGTATTATTATTAATTGAGTAATGCTTTTCAACTGTTGTACAGATTTATCTTATTATTTGTAATTGTAAAGTAATACATTTTATTGCTCTTCAGATATAAAAGTGTTGCGAATTTGAAATAAAAACACAAATTAAGAAATTATTTCAGAATTTTCTTAATTTCAATCAAGATATAAAATCACTTTTCTAATAGAGATAAATCAATTAAACTTTGTTTTGTAATGCCTTTCTAATAATAATAATAATCAGTATCCTGAAATATTGCAAACATTCAGTGCTTACAGCTGGAGAAGCTATCTTAATTGAATTAATTAATGGATCAACTTTTTAATAAAGTATTGAAATTTAATGAATATTTGCTCACTTCATTTTGCATTAAATTAATAATAACATAAAATACCAAATAACTAAAGTTCGTTTGCTAAGAATTTTAATCATTACCTGCACCTAAAACTGGCGAATAAATTCTCATCTCAATTTGATTAATATAACATGATAATTTGATATTCTTTTATGATTAATAAAAAATTGTGCCGAAAATTCACACCTTTAAAATTGTGGTTCAAATTTGTTTTGGTTTTTGTTATGCAATAAAAATAGTAATTATGTAATTAGTAATAATTCATAAGAACTACAAATTTAGCTGATCCAACAATTAAATTGCAATGACTCTCGAAACTAATTTGAAGCAGAGCTGCAGTTTAGGTGGCAACCCACCAGCGAGCAGGGTTGCCAAGCAATGCGCAAGATTTGCAGCTGCATGAAATCCGCTTTTGGCTTTCTGACTTTTTGTTGGATTGCAACTTATTGGGCTACCCGCAAACAATTAGAACTATCTATCTGTGCTCGGGTCGCAGCCAGAGCTCTTTGTCTGGCTTTGATATAAGTGCAACAACAACAACAGCAACAGCAATAACGAAAAACAACAACAACAATGGGTTACAAGTAAAAACCACATCACGCAGCGGGAATATGTTACAGAATAAACAAAACAACAAAGCAGAGACGGAACAAACAAAGCTACAGTAAGTGCAGCAGGTGAAGAAAGAGAAGGGGCAAGGAGGAGCAGCAGTCTCAAAGGCAAGTCTCCACTCTCCCTCACTCCTCTTCTCTCTCTCCCCCTCTCTCTCTCTCTGTCTCCCTGGCGACAATCATTGTGTGCTCTGGTGTTGTTGTTTTTTTTTTGTCGCATTTATTTTGCTGGCCTTAAAGTTGGTGGCGTCGCTTCACGCTGCCCACTTCATTTGCATTGTGCTTGCTTATTGTTCTGCGGTTGCTGCAATGGCTAAGCAATGACACAAACCCCAACCCAACCCCAAAAACCCAGACACACACCACCCACATTGTGTGCATGGCGTTGACAGTTTTGTGCATTTTTGCCATGCGGTGACAATTGCATTTGTTTTGGTTTTAATTAGCTCACGACAAACCGCAAAAACTGCAAAATAATTGAGTGAGTTGGCAAAACAGAGCGAGACAGAACAGCAATAGGGAGAGAGATGGACAAAAAGCTTAAGAGGCCAAGTGAAACCCAAAGGTGCCAAGAGATGAGCTCAATTCTTTCAACAGCCAACTAAGCACTTTTATGCTGCACAAACACACTCTCACCACACACACACACACTTAAGCACTTACACACTCACACACTCACACACTCACACACACACACACAGAGGCACTCAGCTTGCGTTGGGTTTTATGGCTTCAACTAAAAGCGCTTCAATTAGCGCTCTGATGAACTCTGATGAGCCCAAAGTAAATTATGTGCTAATTGAAGTATGCGTGTAACTGTCAATGCAGCTGTCTCGCTCACACACTTACTGCCACACGCTTCCCGTCTCGCTCAGCTTCAGTCCAGGCTAAAATCACGTCAAGAATAATATACTATATACTATATATAATGTATGTGTGTTGTTGTTTCTTTTAAATGTAATGTTGTTATAATGTGCTCCAGATGCGAGAGTTTTGCATGTATAATTGTCTACGTGTGAGTGCATAACTGTCCGCCTTTCTCTGTGTGTGTGTGTGTGTTAAGGCAGTGGCATGCCCCGCTTTTAATTGCGTAATTAAAGGGTGCAAATCTATTCGCACATAACCCAACTTAATCACAATTAAACTCAACTTAATCTCAATTTTTGTTGCTTAGCTGCATCTTTAATTAAAATGAAAAATTGCAAAAATTTTGAAACTTAAAATAATTAATTTTTAAGACCAAAAAAATTTTACCTCTTTTGGTTAATTTAATTTTTAAAATTTTTCTCTTAATAGTTTCTTTTATAATAGTTGAAATTTGAATTTAATAAAGTAATAATTGGGATTTACCAAAAAACTATGATGCATTCATAATTCAAATTTCTATACAATAGATTTCGGTTTTTACTTAAATTTTGACTTTTCAAGGATTACAAAAAATCCCTAAGTTGAAATTACAACTTCGCCTCTACTTTAAATACGTAATATTACAATATTAAAATTCAAAACAAGTTGTTTTAAAATTCCCCTAAATTTTTGAGAAACATACATTCTGCACAATATTCTAATTAAACAAAAACAATAATTTTATTTTTTAATTTATTTAAAAAAACTAAGTGAAAAATACCTAAAGGTTCAGTTAAATTACTTTAGAAAATGAAGTTCGTATATCAAGAAGATTTTAGAAAATTCTAATTAGTACGTATTATAAAGTTATTATATTGAAAATAATGTAACCTTTTATTGCTAGTAGTTATATTTATAAAATGTATTTTAATTACAAATTAAATTACTAGAAAACCACAAGTTTGCGAGTGCCGTAGTTAAGATGCTTGGGCGTGTAAATAAATAAACGGGCACTAAAAATGTCCTTGCGAGCAAATCTCAACTAATAAAATTGTTTTGTGAATCCCTGTTTAGGGCGACGCCCTTGTTGCAGTAATAGATGTAGTAGCTACCGTTAAAAACACACGTAGAAACCGTAAAAAGCATCGCATATGTAGTTAAGTACAAGTATAATAAAGCATATGAGCATCAAGCGTGCACTAAAACAACTGCTAAAGCCAAGTAACGTTGTTACACAAACAGCCCAGGAACGCCAGAGAAACGAAACGAAACTCAAACCCAAACCAACCCAAAACTGTCTGTGTATATACAAAAAGACCCCAACGAAAAAAAAAAGATAGCGTTGCTTCTTGGCCTTCTTGGCGAAGCGGAAATGCTCTTAAGTGCGTTTCAGTTTGGCCGTGTTCGTTTGAAGACTTCCGTTTCGATTCCGTGGTCGATGAGCCGCTGCGGCCATCGGAATTTATCTCGCTCTTAAATTAAATGTTGTACAGCTTTTCAAGAATTTAGGCGCCCGCTTAATCTGCTTTCGAAATATTAACGTGAATGGTTACGAACTTTACGAACATTAAATAAAAGGAAAAAAAACGAGTGAAACCCTGAAATTAAATATGCAAAATTTTAGATAGTTTACTAACAGATATTAGCAAAAGCTGACATTGCCTAATATTATTTCGAATTTCAATATGGAAGGACTCGCTAGTCATTGTCTGAGGAACGGTTGAATGGAACACGCATAAATGCTGTTTTCGAAAATTATTCGATTCGACCATGTATGAGCTTTTTATGGAACGTTAGAATGCAACATGCAAAAATTAAGAGAAATTTAATCCTACATTCAGTGACAACATATGTATTTTGTCTAAGGAATGTTGGAATGAAACATGCAAAAATGATTATGCTTTCTTAGCATTCAACGCTCAAGTGAAGTGACATAATAAAATGAAAAGATATAAATTTATAAATTACATATTTGACATTATATGTTATTGCTCTATGGAACGTTGGCTAGAATTGAAAATTTAAAATAAAATGTTAGATTGTTTATTGCATTTTCAATATGGAAAATGGAATCTACATTAATTATTTGACAATACATTTTCTTTCTCTAACTAACGTTGAAATTGAATCTGCAATATTCTTACCAAACTCTCGTAAATGAAAGGTTGAAATAAAATGGTGCATAATTCATTTAATTTTCAATATGGAACAATGGAATGGAACACGTGAGAGCGCAATGAAATTATGAAATAATAATAAGTGATTTCTATATGAATTATTAGCTATTACATTTGGCAAAGAAATATAACCTGCAATATTCTTATCAAACTTTTAAAATTGAATCATTGAAACAATGGAATGGAACACGATGCGCTGCGCTGAATTGCGATGGCAACGCCAGACAAAACTTGGCGCAAGTGCTGCAAACGGCAACGGAAGTTTGTGGTGCTCGACTTTTTGTAGCGAACAAGTGAATGAAGCTCTTGAAGTCGTCGTCTCATTGCGCTTTGTCTCGCTCTCTCTCTTTCGCTCTCTCTCTGTCTCAGTTGCACTCGCTGTGCTTTTGGAGACGCGCTGGGCACGTGCCATGTATGTATGTATATATAGCAGAGTCTTATCCGCTCTCTGCTCTGGGGTCCTTGATGTCCCTAACATCCGTCTGTCAAGCCAGTGGAGTGTCGAGTCATTCATTTATGCACTTGCTCGCTCATATTGTGTTGTATGCTGTACTTACTCAAAAACTATAAAGTGTAGTCGCTTTGGTGTCATGTCAACACTCACACAATCACACACTCACACAGAGGCAGGCAGGCTCACATATCCTCCGGAAGGACGAGAGATGTTAAAGTTTTGTTTTGATTTGATCAGAGTAACGATGCAGCTGCTTTGCAGGAAATTAAAGTTTAATTTTAATGCAGCCGAGAAACGTTGCCAGTTAAATCTCTTAATCGACATTGACGGTCACAGTTGGTTTCGAAATGAAACTGCATTTACCAGTTGCATTTGGCCAACAGAGGCAGCCAGGCAAATGCATCTTGACCAGCAAAAAGTCCAACTGTGCCACAAGGCTGCTAACATGGCCCAAACGCACACAGACACACTCAGACAGATGGAGGCTACGCCAAAATTTATTACACTTTAAATAACGTTTACGTCGACGTATACGTAATATGTATTACGCATACGCAGCGTTGTTCCTACAACTGCCAACAAGTTTCGTTCTCTTCTCCTTTTTTTTTTTTGTCTGTTGGCTGACATCAGTTTTAAGCTCTGCAGCTGTGCAGATGTCGTTGTCGTTGTCGTTGTCGTTGCCATTGTCTTTCGCATCCACATCCAGCTGCACTTCAACGTCAACTGCAAACTTCTCGACTTCAATTCCAAGCAGCAGCTGTAATTCAGCGTGACATTTGTTCGCATTTCTTAATTGGGGTCTGGACATCTCTTTGTCCCCCCCCATCTCGTCATCTTGCATACTTAATTCTGCTCTTCTGCCATTCGCCATACGACGGCACACAATAGATTGCTTTGCGTTGTTGTTGTTGTCGTGTAATTGGAATTCGACAAGGAATTCATGATTGCACTCGCTGCAAAGATATTCGAGAGTCGCTGACAGCAGGTGTTAGTTCCACAATAAAACCATCTACATCATATTAAAAGTATATTACTCTCTGAAATATATCTCAAATAACAATTGAAATTTGTACACAACATTGTTGAGGCTATCTAAGGTTTTCAAACTTCCTAGCTTAATTAATTAATAAATAAATATAAATAAATTAATCACTTATTAGTACGAAAAGCGTTTTAACTTCATTTAAAATATATATATGTATTAATATAATTATATATATATTAATATGAAAATTACTTATTTTATAATAATTTGCTTAAAGATTGAAAATTTGTATAGGAATTTATTGTCGATCGAGGTTTGAACTTAGCAATAATTTTCTCTATATTATGTATTCTACTTACACAAAAGCGAAACAATATATATTTTTTCCATAGCTTTGGAGAAGCCTTACAATAATAAAAATATATCAAAGACTAACAGTTTACAATTAGCTTTATACAAATAAATAACATATATTTGAATATCAAATTGAATGCGAAGCCGAGAAACAAGCAATAAAAAATGCAAATAAATAGTAATTCATAGACACAAGTATTACTTAATAAATGAAATGAGCCGTAACGAATATTATTTTCAAAATGAATAATATAAAATAAAAGTTGTTTATTTTTGAAGTCAAATATTTTAAAATCAATTATTTTTGCATCAAACAAATTGAAAATAAAATGCTATCATGTTTTTCCGTTTATTCAAAAATAATACACACATTTATTTTTTTTAACCTTTTTTCTTCTGGGCCTAAACTTTTTGTTAACTATTCACTTTTATCTGCGACAATGTATCATGCTGAATTATTTTAAAACATTAGAAAATAAATAGAATAAATATTTCTTTAGAATATATATCACAATTGAGGCAGTTTTACTTGCACTATTTGTGTGTCCTGCAACTTATTCGACTTTACGTATATGGCAAATCGCCCAAAACTTGAATATATATGTTGCTGCTCAACTTCTAAGGACTATGAACTCTGCGTGCGCTTGATCTTGGCCAAGTTTGCAGCAGCTCAAACATAGTTGGCAAGCTGTGACAAGCTGTGTCCACGGCCCACTGGCAGGACACTTAAACGGTTTACGCCCTCGGAGCCGTAACCAAAGTGTTTGTTATCGCGGTTGGTTTCACAATACACACACACACACACGCACACACACACGCACACACACTCGCTTAATCATAAGGGTTTTAAGGGGTGGAGGGAGAGAGAGAGAGAGGCAGAGAGAAGAGGCTGCTTGTTGTCACCCAATGAATGGCTGACAGTTCTGTGTCACTTACTTACGCTAATTAAACGCTTCGCTCCAGCTTCGCACGCTGCATCCCCCTTAAAACTGCTTCCCCCCCCCCTTTCTGCACTTCGTTTTGGCACTTTGACAACTTTGACACAAATATGCGGCATTAGATGCGAGGCAGAGGCAGAGTTCTGGAGTTGCAGCTTCAGAGCTGCAGCTCACACCTGGCGCTGCATTTAATTTGCCAGGGAATATCCTTCACCCTCTAGACCCCAACTTTTCATGCAGTTTGTGTGGGTATTTCGCTATTTTGTATACCCGGTAATCAGTCGAGGCGAAGGGTTACTTACAGCCATGCAGAATGCTTACATATACTTGACCATTCTTCTGTCCGTTTCCTTTTTGAAGAGTGGAAATTTAATATTTAGTATATATCACACAAATGAAATTTCCAAGTAAATATTTAGCCAACAATATGTAGTAATTTTTTTTACAATTGTAGCTTGGAATTTAATGCTATAGCTCAATAATGAAGACAGACAGAAGATAAGATAGTTTGTTAAAATAATATGCCAATAAAAATAAATATTTTATTTAGAGAATAGCCATCAAAATTACCAATAATATTACTGTACACAGCTCATGTAAACTTAGAATTTTATCAGACTCAGTTTGAATGCCTCAATTTGAATTATAGCTTATTTCAAAAATTTTAAAAGAAATTACTGATTGTGCTGATTGAGCTACGTTAACAAAAAACACACCGTTAAGAGGATTTTTAAGTATATAGTATATATCATGAATTAACAAAATTTTAATGATTAATTTGAAGTGATTTTATTAAAGTGATTTCATTTTCATTGAATTTGCCTTCAAAATGTTATTCGAAAACAATGATTCTTTATTATTGTTTGTCCGCCTTGGATTGTACGTCAGTATCCAATCTATAAGGACTTGCAAAAAAAGTTGACAATAAAAAAGCAAATAAAAGTTTAATTTTTAAAGTAAATTTTATGTATAGTGAAATAAATAAAACTTACCAAAACGCTTTAAAAAAGTAGTAGTATAAAACTTAAAAAAGAATTTATCGAGTTGTGTAATTTTAAAGATAATATAAAAGCACATCAAATGCAATTATATGAATATTGCTCATAATGATGACACTCCTTACAATAAACTTTATTTTTATTGTGTTCACTAAACGTAGCTACCGGGTATCTCCTCGTTGATAATATTCCGCTGCTGCTTTCGTTTTTGTTGTGCGTTGCTGGTGGTATTTTTCGCAGTGCATTGCAGCCTCAGTTGACAGTCGCCAGTTTAGAGGCTAGTTGCAAGCGCTCCCAGTGCCAGAGTTGCCAGTGCCAGAGTTGCCGCAGTTCAGTTCAGAGTTCCCCCAGCTGCGTTGCTGTCGTCAGTTTAGTCCAGTTGACTGGCGGAGCAGTCGAGCGGAGCTGCAGATAGCTATGAAGCTCTGATGACGCCCCCGTTACCCAAAAATAAAAAATGCCTTTTGCAAAACGTACTATGGGGAGCGTTAACTCGTCCAGATCTCCTCCCTACACATATATATATATATATGTATATAACTGGTTTTTTTTGTTGGTGTCCTTCTTCAGTTTTTGTGGCAGCTGGAAAAAGGCGTGGGGACAGTTTTGACTTGGCTAGTTGGTCTGCTGGCCAACTCTCGCTTGCAGCGACAATGATTCCCTCGGCCACCTGCCTCCAATTTTATGGAATCACACGCTTCGTTGCCCCGTCGGCGACAGCCACGATGAAGGGGGGCAAGGAGCGAGAGGGGAGGGAAGGACGCTCGCAGGGATTTGCGTTTACCTTCGCCGGATATGTGCGGTTGCCGGAAAATGAACTTATAACTCGACTTGTTTAACTAACGCATTTAAACGATTTTCATCTTATTGCCAGCTACAGCAACGTTCTGGTCAAAGCTCTTATTTCCCTTCTCTTCCTTCTCCACGCTTTCGTTATTTTCTATTCCTTTTCTTTATTTATTTTGTTTCTCTCTTTTTGCAAAGTCGCTTAATTCGGTTTTCTGATTTAATTTGCAATTTGATTGTAATAGATATCAAAATGCGGGTGCAAAAAGGTTTTGCATTGCCAGATAGATGAGCTCGAAAGCGTTCGGCTTTCGGCTTTCGGCATTCGGCTGGGGCAACAACTGTCAACTGGGGACAGCTAACTCTTAACTGGCGAACTGGTTTGGGGAAGCTCAATGACCATGGCCAAATGTGATTGTCAAGCAAACAGCCAAGAGCCAGTTAACTTGGCCAATCTATTTACGCATCGTGTCCCAAAGCTCGACGACTTGATTATATTGCCAAGTAAATTATAGATTACAATGATTTAGTATACGCTTAGCCGCCCCTTCAAGTTCGCTCCTTTAAAACGAAGTGAAACAAAAATTGTAAATTATTTAAATTTGCGGTGCTTGAGCAAATTAAAGATTAGAATGATTTAGTATGCGCTTGGTCCCACTTCAAGTTCATTACTTAAAAAGGGAAATGAACAAAAAAGCGAATGCGGTAATTCAGTTACTAAATCAAATTTAAATACTAAATTACATTTAAATACTAAATGTTAGTATACTCATTTAGTTAAAAAATCAAATTTAAATACTAAATTGTATTATAGATTTTGAAATTTCAATGACTTAATCAAATTCAATTACTATATTTCTATAGCTTATTAAAAATGTCGCTAGTCACTTACATTTACTATTTAATATTTTATATTTATTATTTATTATATATATTATATTTATTATTTATTTAATATTCAAAATTTTTCGAACTAAATATAATATTTCTAATATTTCATAGTCAAGTTATTTATTCCATTAAACTGCTTTTAACCTATTTATTTTCGCACATAGATAAATCCAATTTGAATACAACATTTTAGTATTTTATTTTAGAATTCAATGATTTGGTTACTAAATACAATTTACATATATAGTAAATTTTTATATTTTAATTTTAATCGTATATATTTTTAGTATATAATTTTAGAATGCAATGATTTGAATACTAAATACAATTTATATAGTAAATTTTATTGTATGTATATTTTGAAATAACAATAATTTTTAAAATTCATTGATTTGGTCACTAAATACAATTTACATATGCAGTAAATTGGTATATATAAATTTTTATCGCACATATTTTAAGAATTCAATGATTTGCTTACCGAATAAATTTTATAATGTATACTCTTAGATTACAATGATTTAGTAACTGAATCAAATTTAAATACCCAGCACATATTTTATTTGAACTCGCAGCAATTTGAATTTCCACTCGACTGAAAGCGCGGCCTACGCACGTTGGGCGCCACATTGCACAACACATGCGTTTGGGCTTAAGCGGGCTTAATCCGCCACACTTGCCAGCTAATGTTTATTCACGACTTCCTACATCATGTAAGAACACCAATTCATACACTCGTCCGCCTTGCGTCATCAATTATGTTCTGTCGCATTGAGAAGGCGAAAAGAAAACAAAACGAAAAATCCCAGCTGGAAATTTATTTGTGCGTGTGTGTGCGTGTGTGTGGGCATCAACAAAACAATGGTGGAAAATTAAATTTTTTGGAAAGTGGAATGCAAAAATGAAAAGAGAAAACGAAACGAACTGAACCGGAGGCGACAACTTAAACCAGGCGGGCGGCTATAAATCATGATGTGATGGGTTGGCATCAGGACGATGCCTGAACATGGCCAGAATGGCGCAATAAATTGTTTGACAAGTTGACAGGATGTGCGAGTAGTGGCGGCAAGTGGCAAGAGCAGCCAGAGCAGCAGCAGCAGAAAGAAAACAGCAACAGAAAGGCCGAGCAAACATGTTTATTATAACAAATTGCGCATACGCCATGTGATGTGCCATAAACAATTTGAATTGATGCCAACGCATAGCCGGGCATAAATCTTTAAAGTGTAGAACGAAACCAAAAAAAAAAAACAAACAAAGAAAGGGAACTGGCAACCGCAAATGTTATTTAATAACTGCCAAACGCAATTCGCCACAACTCGATTCGTGAACGGAAACAGAATCGAAAGTCTAAATCACACACACACACACACAGTCGAGTTTTTGGCCAATGCCAACCGCAATCAAAACCCAAGATTCTGACAAAACTTGCGGTTAACAAGGCTAACTTGTGTCTCTCTCACTCTCCCCCTCGTAAGATGGCTTAAAGGCTTTCTGGCCCGGCCACGGCTTGTCAGCTTAAATTAGTGTGCGCCTCTCTCTGTGTGTGTTTGTTACTTCACTTAGACTGCTGGAATAGTGTCCCCGACTGGTTACTGTGTGTTTTCCTTTGGCAATCGTAAATTTCGTCTCGGCGCTTACACGTGCCCAAGACGAATGCCTCGGCGTGTTGGCTTTTACACGTGCTTACCGCTTACCGCTTACTGCTTACCTTAGAGCCTTACGGCCACGAAACGTACCGCCGAAACTGTGCATACTCTATGAATAATTAACATGATGTTGACAATATTTTCGTTTTGAGCCAACAATTTACTGCGGGCACATTGTTTAAAGCAGCATCGCAGACACATAACAAATGCTGTTCATGTTGATTTGACCATTTGGCGATAAATTTATGCAGCGCACGTTGGGCGCCAAATGTGTGAGTAGTTTAGACTTTGATGCTGTCCTGTGACAAATCAAGTGGTCAACTATTTAATACCACACACACGTTGCCCCATCAAATGCGCTCAGTACTTCGGGCATTGCGACAGTCTCTGGCCCTAAATCAAATGCGCGCTTCACGAGTTGCTTTAAGTGGCCAACTATTTAATGTTATGTATTATTCACGCGTTGGGCGCCAAATGCCAAGCTCTATTAAACTATGCTCCAGAGGTCGTTGGCAACATGTCGCCTGATTGGCGACATGCACAATAATGCGATAATGCAAAATATCAAATCTATTGACATTATGACGTTGCATTTAATTTGTTGAAATACTAGTTGGGAAAACTTGAGAATTGATAATATTACTTTTCTTTAATTTATTTAAAGGAAAATAAAATTTTTCAGTAATTGATAATAGTTGGTAATTGGTAGAATCGATTGGTTGTATTATTTATTTTCAATATATTTAAAGGAATTTATATTTTTCTTCTACTCGTTCGTAATTGGAGGAATATTTTAATGCAGAATATTTGTAATCTATTGTATTTAAATTGTCTACTACTTTATGGAAATAGTTGCTAATTGGTAGAATAATTTAATTTAATTTCACAGTAGAATCGTTTGACATTAATTTATTTAAAATGCAAGCTGTACATATAGTTTTTATTTACATTTAAATAATAGTTTATTTCTTACCTTCAGATCATTATTGCTCAAAATTCAGCTAAATGCCAAATTTTATTACTTTTCATTAACTTATTTAATTGTTAACAGTATTTATATTTGTTTACTACTTGCGGAAAATAGTTGAATGTTTTAGAATATTCTCGAATATTTTATTTAGCACCCACTCGCTGTAAATCCATATTACATTGCCTGGCTGAGAGTTTGGCAATGTGCTCAAATCGACACTATAACCGATCGACCTGACAACGAGCAGTAGATAAATCCTTAAGCTCGCCTGGCGCCCAAGTGGGACGCGAATGGAATGGGAATGGAGTGGGAATGGGAATGGGAATGGGAATGAAGTGGAGTTGAGTGGATGGCAGGCTGTCTAGCCTGGAGACTTTAGTGGAAGTGGTCAAAACCATTCCCAGTTTGGCAGTTGTGTGACTTTCAAGCGATTTACTTGCCAAATTTATTTGCCTTTGCAATTTGGCTTTAATTGCAGCACAAAATGTTGACTTTACACTTTACGACAACCATTTTGGGAGTACAACAAACACTCGCACACACATGCAACTCGGGTGTCTTGCAACTGCTGCCATGCAACATGCAACTCGCACGGTTGCACATTAGTGGGCAGAGAGAGCGAAGAGAGGACTGGCCAGGACTCGTTTACCTCGGCTCGTCCTTCAATGCTTCATTTGCTTGGCCGAGCACAACCACTTATACTTAAACAGGTGTGCGAGTGTGCGAGTGTGTGCGAGTGTGCGAGTGTGTGCGAGTGTGTGTGTGGGCATTAAATAACTGTAACTATGCCTGTGCTGAATGCAAATTGTGCCTCCATTTGTTGAGTGTGCGTAAACTGTGTCTAGATCTCAGTGTGTGTGTGTGTGCTTAAGGAGCCATTACACCTCTTCGCCTGCACACACACACAGTGTCACACCCACACACACCTCCACACACACACACACACACTGAGTAGTAGACGATAAATTGCTGTTATCGATTCGTTGCCAGAGGCCTACAATTATGAATGAATTGCTTCAGCGTTGTGCTCCATTGATTGAATCCAATTGAGCTCGACGCTCTAAACTCGCACTTGCCTTTGCATATACAATCGTGCATATAGTTTAGAAGAACTCAACTGGCAACAATAATATACATATATGCAAAGAGCAAACAGTGTTTAACAACAAAGTTTTCGCAAAGTTAACAAGTCATTTATTCAGCAGCGCACTGCTTTATTTGTGCCCGTCCGTATCGAAAGCTTTATTTATGGACTATAAACGCTGGAACTGTGCGAATTGTTGACAATATTATTTATTTTGAGCGTCACGCAATTTACAATTAAAATTAAAATTGCCAGGAAATATAATTTTCATATTAAACATAACAAATAAAATTGTTTTATGGTATCCAGCTTGCCACGTTGCTTTGCAATAAATATACATTTATTTTTATAAAGCTGTATTATAACTGTTTTTTTTTATATTCTTTCTGCCTTCATCTTTAAAAATAATGACATTTAAAAATATGAAGTTTGTTGTTTGTCTTTGATAAGCTTTTATTGTTGTGTACAAATTGCATTGCAGTCTGCCGCTGCATACGTAAAAATTTCGATTATATACTATTATTTATACAAAAAATAATATTGTTGCTCTTAGCGATCGTGATCAAATACTCCCTGGACTAATGCCCTCGCTAAAGCAGAGTTCCTGAAGGCAAATTCAATTTTAAATTAAATAAAATGGATGTTGTTAGCAAGATATTTATAGTTTAAGCTTTGTGCTTAAATGTAAACATATTTATTGTTAATTTAAAAATTTAGAAAAAAAAATTCCACCGACCTTGCCTCTTTTGACTTTGAGTATTGTCATTGTCTTTATTGATAGCTTGGCTAATAAACATAAACTTAAGCCCCTTTAATAATATTTTTAAAATGTGATCAAGGATAGTTAAAATAGGGTTTTGTGAACTCAGTTGTGTCAAAATTGCAGCCTCGTTGCATTTCCGATTAAGCCTATGCGTTCATAGTACAATCAGTGAATGAAGCAACTTTTTGCATAAGTATATATGTTTTTGGTCTATCCATCGAAACTATTGCCTGTGTCTATTTAAAATTTCTTTACAAATTTCATGGCGTTCTCATTAAATGAAAATGAAATTGTATCGCATTTTGGGGCTGTCTAAAAAACGACCTTGGCGCATCAGTGAAATTTGCATCGCTTGCCTAATGAGGCATCCTTTTGAGATTGCCAAATATATAGCACAGATAAAATATGCACAACACACTCGTATCTGGCGCTGAACTCACACTTCCAGCTGTCCGGCCAAATTGCAGGTGGCCCATTGAATGTTGAACGTTGCAAGTTGAACGTTGCAAGTTGGTGGCAAAGTTTGCAGCTGGAGTCGAGGGGTTAACGGAAGCGACTGTCGAAAAGTTGGCCGCGTTCCCCGAATCCCGAATCCCGAACCCCAAATCCCAGGCCCCTGCTTTTGCCTGTCACATTTAGGCTATAAATATTTGGCACTTTGGCAGATAGTATTTTTGTCACTTAACTTAATGCCGAGAGCAAGCTGCAAAAACGGAAGGAAGGATGCAACTGCAGCAGCAGCAGCTGTTGTTGTTGCTGTTATTGTTGCTGTTGTTGCATGTCACTTGCGAGACTTTCACTTGGTTGTCTAACTGTCTGACGCTGGCAAAATATATGTGCCAGCTAAGTGAGTGCACAACTCGGTTACGTGTGTTTGTTGTGTTTGTTTTGATACCCTATAAAACATTATGATAGATGACTGCATCGTGTGCACAACTGTGATCTTTGCTCTCCAAATTGCTTTCTTGCCCAAATGACAGCAAATTTATTGCACAAAAATAAAGTCCTTCGCTTAGATGCAAATTAGGGTCAAGCCAAAAACATTCTTTGCCGCAGAAGTTGCATTTCAAAAATCCAGAGTGTCCAAATTAATGTAGCAGAAAATAGCTGAAATTAATGTACCAGAAAATAGTCGAAATCTTCAAATCCAACAATTAATGCAAATTC
The DNA here is from genome assembly GCA_963583835.1 of Drosophila immigrans. Taxonomy (NCBI): domain Eukaryota; kingdom Metazoa; phylum Arthropoda; class Insecta; order Diptera; family Drosophilidae; genus Drosophila; species Drosophila immigrans. The sequence goes on from OY757144.1 coordinate 5,109,527, forward strand.
TTTATCCACAAAAATATGCAAGTAGTCGAATATATATAAATTGATGTTTTAAATTAGTTAAATATTAACTTGCAGAACAGATTGTAGAAAATCAAATTTTATTGTAATGACAATTTAGATAGTTTTCGCAATTTTTTTTTATTACAATTGTTTAAACCAAAAATAAGGTTCTTCAATTAATAATTTGTGAATTTTATTTGGTGATATTTTATTTAGCTTTCGTCTTTTATTTCATACGTTTTATAGTTTTGTTTTTATTGCTTTCTTTTCGTTTATAGTTTAATTTAATGACTTATTTGGTGAAATTTATTCCTGCTTTTGAAAGTCTTCTATTTTAAATGTAATATTTCTGTATCTTTAAATCCATTTTTGTTAAATAAGTTATTTTAATAATAGATGAATTATTAAAAAAGTTCTATGTAAATTAATTAAGTGAGCGAATGATTAATTTATTTGTTTATTTATTTAATTGGAGCTTAGAATTAAATTCTATATAATACAAAAGTATAGCCAGAGCAACAAATGCCTTCAGGCTAATTGATTTTAAGCTTCTTTTAGAGTTTACTTGTAAAGCATAAAATAATTTTTTTAATTTTGTTGCAAATATTCTGAAAGCTTTCTTATTGTTTATTATTTAATTGAGAATTTCTTTATTTTTATTATTAATTAATTTGCTATGATTAAAAGAGACTTTCAAATATACTAGTTGGAAATTTTCGGAAAGTTTTCTTATTGTTTATTAATTTGCAAATTTATTTGCTAATGATTAGGCGAATAAAATTTTAAGCAATTAAATGTCTTTCAAATTGAATTGAAATTTGTTTGCAAGCTTCCCAGGAAGAGCAGAAATAATTAATTTGAATTTGTCTTCTTGCAATTATTTGTTTTAAGCCACTTTATTTATTTATTATTGGTTCAATCGCTTGCAGGGTATCTTTTAGTCAGGTCAAATCGATTATTGGGTATTTTTACTTGTTTGGTTTGTTTGTTTATTTTGTGGCTCGGCATGCATAAAATTTCAGCTGCTAATGTGCATAAGTGTGTGCATACAAGTGTATCGCACTGTACGTATGTGTGTGTGTGTGAGTGTGTGTGTGTGCGAGACGTGTGTGCACATGCACATTGCATGTGTTTGTAATTTATAGGTTTCCAGGAACATTTCAATTAAATAAACTGACAGCCGGCTATCGTCCACCCACCAGGCGCCAAGTGAAACATCAACTGAGAAAGCAACAATTCTACATATGCGTGTGTGTGTTTGTGTGTGTGTGTGTTTGTGTGTGTGTTTGTGTGTGTGTGCGGAAGGTCCTGACACTAGCGCCGATTCTCGCCCAGTTTGCCTATTTGACAGGCAGGCGGGAATGTATGCGAAATGCATAATGCATAATGCACTCTCGCTCACACACAACTTGCAACCTTTTTTTTTTTTCTGTGGCACGTTGCACGTTCGCTCACAACTCTGAGATACAGTGTGATGCACAGCTACTCAATCCTCAAGATACATAAAGCATCTTGGCAAATTGCATGCCACAAAAGCGAGCGCTCCACAAACAGCAAATATTGAACTTATGTTAATAGAAAGTGAGCCAAAAAGTATTTGAAAAACTTTCGGGTAAATTCATATTTTCTGCATTCCTGTTTAATCAACAGTTTGTCTCAATTATTCGCTTCACTTAATTTGTGTGTGTTTTTCGCTTTAATTAAATAAGCAACAACTAACTTAATTTGTTGTCATTGAAACGCGATTAAAAGTATGATTATTTTATTTTATTCAGCCGAGAGTTGCCTAATGTAATTATGAATAATTATAAATGCGCCCGTTTAATGGAATTTCAGGTGTCTGGCTTATTCCAATTTATTATGCGACATTTTCGCTATTGACAAATTTTTTAAAGTTAGGTAGTTAAACATATAAATAGTAGATTTTCCATTTACATTTTTTGCAATAGTCAATAAATGAAAAATTAAAATGAAATATGGAGACAAGTCTTGACAAGCCTTTGATTTTCGTATGAATATTTCTTAACTTATTAATAATATAATTATTTTATTTTATTCAACCAAAAGTTGCCTGATATAATTATGTACTTTTAATTAGTTAATGCACAGGTAAAAAATGTATAGCGATGGAATTTCAGGTGTTTGAATTTTTTTAAATTTTGTATCCAACATTTTCGCTATCTGGATTTTTTTTAAATTTGTTAGTTAAATATCTAAATTGTTGATTTAATATTTTGAATATTTGCAATAATCAATAGAAGGAAAATGAAATGGAAATGTGGTGACAAGTCTTCCCTAGTCTTCGATTTTTATTTGAATTTGTTTAATTTTTCTTCTGGTCTTTTAAAAATGTATTTATTTCGTATTGTTTTTTTAAGTTGTGAATTTGCGACCTTTCACGTAATATTTCTTTCTTTTTTTTATGATACGATTTTACAAGAAAATGGGCTTTTTAAAATAATTGCATTGTCTGAAAGCTTTTGTATTTCTTATTAATTTATAAATTTATTTGGTCGACTTAAAAGTTTTTATGCATAACTTTTCAAATGAAATTATGGATACATTAAATACAGCTCGCAGGTCTTCTGTCTTAAAGAATACCAACATGAAAAGATATTCAAAGACCAGCAGGCAGATTGTGCACAAGTCAAAGCGAAAGGTTTTCAACAGCCAATGACGTGGTTCATCTTGCCTATCGATATCCAGCAAACAATCGATCCACAGCTGTGCACCTCGCGATAAATAATACCAGACATAGATGAGCAATACTTGTAGTATCAGGATTAAAGCGAGCCCTTCTGCCAATTTCCAGGCCATCGAGTTGTATTTAATGCCAGTGCGATTCCTCAATTTGTGTATGAAGAGCGCAGCGATTATGATGAATCCAGCTGAGGCCAGAGTCGCCTCATCGGTTGGCTTCAGAGTCATGTGATGGCTGTGGAAAAATATGGTCAAAGCCATGCTTATAAAATAAGTGATGTCCATGGAAATCATCGTTAGAGATTATTTTAGTATAGAATTGTTTTAGGTTTGGGACTGAAATGTCAATGTCGAAATGAATTATTTTTTTTTATTATATTGGAAGCTGAAAAATGACTGAAGTAAAATTCATTGATAGGTTAAATCTTTGTGTTGTTTAACAGTCTTCAGACTGTGACTAAAATGTCAATGTTGATGGTGCTGAAGTAAATTCATTGATAAATAAAATCATGCAATATTTTTCAATACTTGCAATCTCAATAATTTAATGTTTCATTAGACCAATTAAAAATAATTGATTAATATATAAAAATAAACTTAAGAAATTTTAATTTCTGTTTAAGTTTAGCTTCACAGTTTTTATTTTTAGTTTGTATACAGCTTTGATAATTAGAAATTTTTGTTGGTAGTTTTTATTATACTTTTAAAATTCAAATTAAAATTAACAAAGTTGTGTTCAAAAAATCATATTTTTTGTTTTAATCAACGATTACAAATGAAAGTTACGCATCTCACAAAAATTAAATAAAAATATCAATTTTGTAATTATTATTGACTTAAAAAAAAACAATTCAAAATAAGAGTTATTTTTTTAAATTCTTATTATTAAAAATTTTTGAGATTAGATTTAACAGAGTATCTGCTTTCAGAGCACACCCTGTATTAAAATTGTTTATTGCTATATAATTTGTTTTTCGATATGCAATTCGCTTGGGATAACTTTTTCAGCCCGTTTGTTATTGCAATTTACCAGGATGTATGTGTGTGTGTGTTGTGTTTGTGTTTGTGTGCTCATGTGCACTGCATCAAATTGTGTATTTTAATTTGCATTTATTTTATTTCTGCTGAACTGCAACGCGATAATAGCAATGCCAGAAATAGGTATCGGACCGACTCGGTCTCGGACATTTGACTGGCAGCCAATTAAATGGAAAGTGCAAAGTTCACATGAGCCAAATCAATTATGCAACAGCCTAAAAATGGCAAACGAAATACAATAATACCACAATGCTTGTGCATGGTTATACCCTGTAATACAAAAGAAGAACACGAGAACAATGTGCAGGAAACGGCAGCGCAGCCAAAGCGTGTTAATTACAGTGAAATGAGAACATGATTTCCCGATAAATAGTATAGTACGATACCCTGCACACAACTAGACTAAAGGGTTGTTTAGACTGCTACTTGAATTTGAATGTGATTTTGTAATAGTACAAGAAACAAGTTTCAGAACATTGTTTTAGAATTTATATGTTATTTGCCAATACTAAAAGAAATAAATGTCTGAATAATTAATTTGGATCCATTTTATAGATATTAAAAAAAGGCAAAGGAAATTATCGATTTTTAATATTTGCGTGAATATTTTGCTGCTTATTTTCAAGATATTAAAATATATGTATGATAATATCATAATATTAAATTATGCATTTTATTTAAATAAAATATAAAGTGAAGTAATTAAATAAAGTAACTTAATAAGAAGACACTTAAGGGCTTGAATATTTTTTGTTTGATTTTTTCTAGATATTAAAAAATACGTATTATAGTATTGCCAATTAATAGTCATATGTACATATCACAATAAAGCTAGAGCTATTACATTCCAATAAACTTATTTGACTTAAGTGATAATTATTTGCGAGAATATTTTAATGATTATTAAAAAAAATGCTAATAGTATTATATTATATATTTATAATAAATAACACAACATAAAGTATTATATTATACTCAAGTAACTTGACTTTAGAGAAGACTGACCTATAATTGTATATATGTATAGTATTATATTATACATTTATAATAATATTGAAATTAAAAACACAATTATTTTAAAAGAAATTAAAGTAGTTGACTAAAGTAACTTGACTTTGGAGATAACTGATCTGCGTTTGCGTGTATATAGGGTACTCGTTAGTCGAGCTTTTCTTTGACTTGTGCTTGTTGTTATTGCTTTTCGTATGCCGATGAGCTCATCGCTTTTATCCAGCCATCGCATTAGTTATCAAGTCAAGTTTATAGCAGATGCATTCGATGTTCAAGTGCCACACACACAATTTCATCTCCATCCAAATGAGTTGGCTGTCTGGGTGTGTTTGGGAGTGTGTGTTGTGTACTTGGGTGTGTGTATCTTTGTCATTCGAGGCTTTTATGGATTTCTTTCTTGCAATCCTCACACTTGTGCCGGGCCAAAGTTCATCGGAGTTTATCATATTTGTGACGGCTCATAAATTCCTCGTGCGTGACAAAAACTCAATTTCCAATGCCATAAAAAATACGCTGAAATTAACCAGCTTCACTTTGATTAAATATTATTATTCACGGCAAATTCTATTTGAAATATGTAAAGCTCCAACAATTGGCAGCCAACAAAATGGCAAATTCAAGTAAATCATTGATTTATTATAAAACAAATATTTACAATAGATTCGAAATGATTTCATTAAAATAATAATATAATTTCACATTTGATAATACTAATAAGAATATTTCCTTAAAAATATTTTTGAAAAATGGAATTATAATCATTTCATCATCATTTGATATTATAATATTTATAATATGAATTTTGAATACTTCCTTTTCAATATTACTTCGTGTAGGTATAAAGCAAATATTAATATTGTTTTTAATATATTTAAGAACTACTTAGTAATAGCACAAAGTTAAAAAATGAGGTTTAAATATTGATAAATATCTTATTTAATTTGTATATTTTTATTGTATATTGAATAATAAGGCTTTTCTTTTAGAAGATTGTTTTTTGTTAATTTAATTAGTTCATTTTTAATGATACATTACTTGAAAGCTTATGATAAATAATTAATATAGATGCAGACTTTAGCTTTTAAACCATAAAATTTACAAAATTTATAAGGTAAAGAATATTCTTGATTTAGTGCTTTGCATTTATTGTGAGTGAATAACTTTCCTTAATAAGGCTCTTTACGTTTATTTTTTAAATCAAAGGCAAGAATTATGATCTAAATTTTAGATACAAATTGATTCTGAATATTTATTTTAAAATTTGCTAATTGAAACAAATAATACGTTACTCTTCAATTGAGGAACAAAAATTAGCTAGATTCTATTTCCTTCTCTAAATGGAAAAACATATTAATTTCAACGCTCTAATTTCACAAATTCTTCCAATAACAATTATAATTATTAAAGTTCTTACTTGAAGTCGAATTAAAATAGTAGTTTCATCGCACTAATATACCCCTTCTGCAGCTGTTCGCTTGCGACGTGGGTATGTGAAAAGTTTGAGCTCATTTCAATTATATGAATCGTGTAAAGGCTTTTAATATCACGTGCACATCTCTAAGGCCGTCGACCGAGGGGGGGACAAAGAGAGCGGGGGGCTCGATGCCAGAAGGAATTTTACATATTTGCCGCATGAAATGAACTGGGCACATGGAGAGCCGACGGAGGGGGAGGGGGAGGAGGCTATGGCTGTGTGCAGCTGCTTTTGCGGAACTGGATAGTTCAGTTATTAGTTTGCCGAGCTGAAGTTTTAACGACTACGGCTGCTAAGGCCAAAGTGCCGCAAGAATCGAGGAGATGAGCCACAGTCCAGGGGGAGGGCATTTCCATAGTTAGTCCGACATGCAGGTGCTTAAGTGCTTTATCGCCATCTACACACGCCAGCCAACAATGCGGGAAATTATATCATAAGGAATAAGAGCGCAGAAAAACGAACGAAAACTCAACGCTTATGAGTTATTCGTGCATATAAATCAAAAACAAAACCAAAAAAAAATGAATCAGAAGAATACGTAGAACGGCCAGAAGACTAAGAAGTTCCGTTGACTCTATTCGCTGCTGTCAGCATTTCATTTTAAATTCATTTCTGGCTTTTCTTTGTGCTTTAATATCCGTTTCCTGGACACACATTGTTAGCAGCAAACACACACACACACACGCACACACAGACATAGAGAGAGTGAGAGAGGAGATGGAAGAAGAAGAAGTGGAAGTGGAAGTGTGAGAACAGATAATACATATTTTTGCTGTTATTGTTGTAGATGGCAAATATTTTTGCTTGACTTTTAACACCTCGACTCGGAATTATTTTACTTAAAAACTCAAGCTGCACACAATTTTTGTGCTGTTTTAGGCTACCCTGCAAATATTTAGAATAATTCAAAGGGTATGCTAAAAATATTACGTACAAAGAAGAAATATTTTATGATATACAAAATTGGATTTTTATTTTTTAAACTAATTTCAAACATATTTGCAGCGTTTTATTATAGTTTTTTTTGGGATTTAACTATTTATTAGCATTTATTTATTTTAATTGCATGGTGTTAAATTTTCGTATTAAAATAAATATAAATAAACAACACACATATTCTAGATGTAGGTGATTAATAAATTAGTTTGATTTGTGAATAAATATTATTTTAGCAGAATATTTAACCAGCGAAGTAATCTATTATCGAGATCTTGTAATTTATTTGCATCTATTATTTAGTTTATTTAAAATTTATTTTGTGTGAAGCCGTTTTGTTGAAGCGACTCATTTTTTTTGTGTAGTTGAAGAATTTTTAATTTATATTTTTACTTTGCTTTAATTCTTAAAAATAATAGCAAGCCTTACTTACCATTTTAAAAGTACTTGCAAACATTTTTTTAAATATTAGCTACTTAAATAAATCATAATAAACGCCAGTCTATTTTTTAATAAGTTTAGCTATAATGCATTTCCTAAATTAAATTTAATTGTTATTTGTTAATTTTAATTTTAATTTTTAATCAGCTACAATTACTTAATAGTAAACATCCGTCAACTTTTCGATTTGTATATTTCAAAAGGTGTCATTCAGTCCATCATATTCGATATTTGCTCCAAGATGCTGCACTTGCAAACAGTCTTATCTCGCTGTCTGCCTCTCTTTCACTCCGACCTGTGCTTTCTCGCTCGCACTCGTCGATTTGCACTTGCACGAAAGCTGTGCAATTTCCCCAAAATATTCCTTTTATTTTGCACTCGCCGCCACCCTGTGGCAATTTTGATTGAAAATTTATGCACAATTAAATTTAATAGCATCAAAATTTAACGAAAAACTCATCCACACACACTTGCCATCAAATTGAATATATACATATATATATACGCATATAAATTTAATACTTCTCTATATGTGTGTGTGTGTGTTTTATGGCTGCAAATTGAATTTGCAGCTTAGTCTTGAGACGAGCTGAGCGTAATGTGATCGGAATGCACGTCATCTGATCAACATTTTAATTAAGTCGCCGAGTATTTATTATTTTGTGGATCTTAATTGCTTGAAGGCAACGTCGCGACCTCCATTTTTTTGTTGCCTCTGACGTGCAGCAGGCTGCAGGAGACGTCGCGTCGTTGCCTCTCAGTCACAGTTGCAGACTTGGCTGCTTCCGTTGCCGTTGCTGTTGCTGCCACATGCTGGGGCCAAGTGATAAATGTCCGCCCGTCAATTGTGCATTTTTCTTCATAATCGAAAAATCTTTATGCGGGCCACGGCACAAACGCGTCCTGCCATCCTGCCATCCTGTCGTCCTCGCGTCCTGTGGGGTCGCTGCCAATAAATGGATACCCTGCTGTGTCCTGTGACCTCAAGGCTTACAGTCCCGATATTTCGGAGCTGTCAATCTGAGTGGCCTGTCACCAAAAAACGTTGCTTTCAAAACCAACATTTCGCTTGCCTTGATTAATTGATTGACGTTAGAGAAATATTTAATTAAAAAAAAACATTTCACAAATTTATCTTGTCATCAAACATTTGTAAAACATTTGTCCCTAAGCAATTTAATTTTCTTAATGAATTATTTTTAAATTTGTTTTTTTTTTTCATTTAATTTTATTGCTAAGGCATTTTATTTTATCCATAAATGTACATTAATTAATCTTATTTATTTAATAGTAATTATTAAAATTTTGTTTTCCTCTGATTAAATATTTGCAATATTAGTTATAAATTCATTTATGATTTGTATAGCACTACATCTTTTTTGAAGTTATAAATTGAAATATTATAAGGTTTATTTTAAAAGTTGAGCCAGTAGCTAATTTTGTATCTTTTTCGTTTTAGGAAAATAAAGTGTCGTTAAATGGATGCCAAATTCTTCAAATTTTTAAAACAAACCAATTTTAATTCATTGAGGTGAGTTTTTAAATAATTTATATTATTATTATAGTCATACAAATGATAGTTTACCGTGTTATGAATGATTTAATGTCGCATTTTCCCTTGCCTCAATTTTCTAATATTCTTAAAAAGATATAAAAACAATTCCATATACTTTGCATACACTTAAAATTGCGCAGAGCATTCGTAATTCGTTCGAATGCAATTTGCAGCATTTCTCTTGCAATTCACAGGCGATTTTTTATGTTGTATTCAGGCTTTTGTTGCATTTTGCTGTCGCTTGAAAATCGATTTCATTGTTGCCTTGTCCCATCAACTGCTATTTATTATGTATTGTTATGATGTCCTGGCCCAGGACCAGGCCAGGCCAGGCACAGGATCAGTTCAGTTCAGCACAACAGACGATGGCATCAATAGCCCTGACCCAATGACTAATGTTCCATGCACTTTTCGATGCCACAAAGCTGGAGTCTAATGCGCTGCTTATTTATACTTAATAGTTTTCAATTCAATCCTGTTTCGACAGCACTTTTATTTCGTTGCTTTTTGCAATTTCAATTTGATTTTTCAATTAAACTTATTTCGCTTCGCTAACTGAATCTCTGTTTTTTTTGCTACACTCAGCGAAACTTTCCTGGTAATTGTTTTTGTTTATATAAAGCTGTGCAACTCAATTATTAGTTTTTTTTTAAATAATTGGAAATTTATTGCGACATTTCCAAAATAATGAAAACACTAAACTTCGATTATTGAACTTCCTGCAAATGCTGCTTTTAGTTGCAGCTGTTAGAACTGATAATTTAAAAAAATATTTACTCACATTTTTAACGATTTAGGCCATCATAATTAAATACGGAATTTTCGTCTATTTATATTTGGATGTTATAAAACGTGTAGCAAGAAACTACAAGATAAGGCTTAGTTTTTATTAAATAATAATAATAAATTAGTTTACAATTTAGGTAAGCTTTAAATAAGCTATAGAAAACTAGTAAAAAAATGCGCCACGAGAGAGAGTTTCTTTAAAACAAATATTATTAAAAAAAAAATAAAATTTGTTAGGTTCTTCTTTGGCTCACAACACTTTAAGAATAACTTGTTCTACAAGCCAAACACTTTGATGAAACATATAAAATATAATAGTTTGAGATTTTTGTGAGTTATAAAAAAATATAGAATGTCTTTAAAACAAACTACATATGAACATATTAAAATGTCAACAAAAAATATTTGAAAGAATCACTTTCATAAAAAGTTGTTGGAGAAGATAAAGTCAAACATTTTTATGAAATATATTAAATCAAATAGCTCGAGATTTTTGTCTGCTTTAAAAATAAATTGAATACAAACTATAATTTAATGGAAAATAATCTCTATTAGTTTTTGTATTTCATTGAAGAAGTACATGTTTCTTAACTAGTCAAACAATGTTATGAAGAATATTAAATCAAACAGTCTTAAAAACAAACTATAATTTAATAGAATGTAATCTTCATTAATTTTGTATTTGATAAAAGAAGTGTGTATTTTCAAAAACAATAACAAAAAGGTCATGAATCAAATATATAAATATTTTAGAGAATATAATATCCGCTAAAATATATTTGATATAGATGCACTCAGCACTTTTAGAAGAAAATATTCCCTACAAGATAAAGTCAAACATTTTGATGAGAAATGCGCTGCTACTTAGGAGATAATCTACGAAATTCTACAAAAACTGTGTTTTTTACGACAGCAGCTTTAAGTCGAGTGGTGAAAAGAGCTTAAGACGGCGAGCAAAAAACAACTAGTTGTTAGTTAAGCGCAGTGTCGTTGTTGTTGACGTTGTTGTTGTTGTTGTGGATGGTGCTTGGCTTTTGTAAATTTTGGGGCAAAGAAATGCGGCCATTTTGTAGTGAAGTCTTCAGCTCGGTCGCAGTCGCCGTCGACGTCGCTGTCGCGTCGTCTCGCATTGCATTTTATGCTGCGCCTGAAAGTATGCAGCGATTTTTTCGTGGATGCTTTATTTATTGCCTGCAATTTGCCGGTCGCCTCTTTTATGCGCGCAACTTGTGCGATTTTTCTTATTTCTCTTTTTTTTTTGTGTATAAATTGCACCCGAAAAACACACCGAGAGAGAGAGAGCGAGACGTACTTAAAGAGTCGGCAGTCGCCGCCTTGCCCCCGTTGCGCCTCTGCGTGCCAGGGCCAGCAAAAATGTTGTGGAAGGCCTTTTTCTAAAATTACCAAGCATAAAATTTAATTAGCCAAAACCGAAAAAATAAAAAGGCGCTTTTGCGTGTGGCAGGGGCAGGGGCGTGCCACGTTTAGTGGAGCTGCAATAAAACACACACAAAAGTAAATTGCATTTGGCCGAAAGGTGGCGAGACGCTCGACGCTCGACGCTCGTCGCTCGTCGCTTGTCGCTGAGAAGGCATAGTGAAGAAAAAAAAAAATAGAAAGGGGAAAAAGAAAGTGCAGCGTGTGAATTTTATAAGCTCGCAGAGCCTTGGCAAGCGATGCTGTGGAGCGTGACGAGCATGCCCCATGCAACGTGCCCCCATTGCCGGATTGTGCTTTTTGCCAAACAGCGCCTGGAAGTATGCAGCGGCATTTGCGCAATTTGTGTGCATTTTGGCATTCAATCGCATTCCCTCGACGCTGGCAAATCCCTTAGCGAAAATCGCAAGCGTTAAATTGCCGCGAGCCATAAGTTGCGGTTGACTGCGGTGACCTCTTCATCGCCCCTCTCCTCCCCTCCTCTCAGTCGCAGTCGCTTCCCCTCTCTCTCTCTCTCTCTCTCTCTCTCTCTCTCTCTCTCTCGGACCAAAGCCTAACCGCGCTGCACTCGCATTAACCTTGGGGTCGCGTTCATAAATTTTATTCGTCCTTATTGTACTTTTTTTGTTTTGCAAATTTGCAAAGATTAATGCCAGGTTGCTTGCGAAGCGATGCCCTGTAAACGCAGCTCCAGAGGGTTGCTAAATTCATTTACTTTTAATTTGTGGTCCGATTTATGATGGTGCTGACACATAAGCGGCAGAAAACTTAGTTTGATGTACTAGAAAGCACGTAAGAGTAATGAAAGAAGTTCTGCCATATTTTTCTTTATTTTATTTTGTAATGTTAAGAAGCTCATATTAAATTATTATGTACAACTTAAATTGAAAATTTCTGAATCAGTTAAAAAACAACTAAAGACTAAACACTAAATATTGTTGCGAATTTATCTTAGAGTATTGTATTGTTTAGCTAGAAAAAGTTGTACTGAAATAAATATTTGTAAGATTATACATTTGTTTATAATATTTTACTTTAGAGTATATCTAAAACTACTTCAATTAATTTTCGTTTTCCATGACTTTAATTCCAATATTTTATTACTTCGATTCTTAATGTTGTACTTAGTTTTAACTAAAATTACTACTATATTTAAATTTATGGCAATAATATTTTACTTGACAATCTTTAGTATTTATTTAAATTAAAAGAAATAATATTTTTGTTAGCAGCTAAATATCGCTTGGTTATATTTGAGTTAAATTGCGCATTTTTTTAGGTGAAGGGTATCTTTAAGTCTTATAAAAGCATTTTCTGTAGATGGTTGTGCCAAAAAAAAAATGGCATAAGGATTCGTTCACCATTTATTTATAGTTTGAGGCAATACAAATTTGGTTGGCATAGAATTAGAACACTTAGCATTTATTTAACTATAATTCGGCATTTATTCTTGGCTATAGTTTTCATTTAATTTAAATCTATTAACTCTTAGCTCTAGCTAAGGCTGCGAATTAATGAATTTTTTATTTAATGCCATTTCAATATTTTGAATTTAATACAGTATTAAATTGAGAGTTTAATATAAATAGAATACAAATTTTTTTAGTTTCATTTAATTAGAGATGCCATAAATATTATTCTGCTTGAAGGAAAAATATTTTTCGTTTTAATTCAATGTAATATTAAAATGTTTAATTTAATTCAACATTTAATTGCAAGTTAAATATAAACAAATTTGTTTGTAGATACCGTTAGTATTATAGTGCTTTTTTTTTATTTATTTTTTTTTATTAAATTACCAGTTTAATATTAATTTTTTAAGACGCTCTGAATATTATTTAGCTTGCAGGAAAAATGATATAATTTCAAGATTTCATTGTAAAACTTGGCAGTTGGGGAAAATAAATATTCATTTATTTCTTTTTTGTGACTATTATTTGTTATTTATGTAATGTCTTATTTTCTTAAACCGAAAACAGTTTTGAAGCATTGTTTCTATTATTGAACAATTCGCTATTTGTAACTCTTCACACGGCATTGTTCTTTTTTTTGCTTGACACACATTTTGAGCTGTTTGCTCCCTGAGGGGAAACGCGGCACTCGACACTCGACACTCGCACGGCGAATACAGCTGCCACTGCCACTGCCGCTGCCACTGTTGCTGCCACTCTTTCTTGCCACATTTCCTGGCCAGTGTCAATGGCGCTCTGCCTTGGCTCAGTCTGCATTCTAGGCCTGCTGTTAGCTGTCCACGTCGTTCTATTTTTTTTTTGTTTTTCATTCTTTTTTTTTTGACTCGACTCGACTCCACTTGACTCGACTCGCTGCCTCTCTGTGTCTCTGTGTCTGCTGCGGCCTAGCGTTTAAATAACGGTTTGACTTTGTCTTTGCCAAACTCGTCGTCGTCGTCGTCGTCGACGTCGTCGACTGATTGTTTGGCCATCTCTGTGGGCCACACCTGCTGCCGGTGCCGGTGCCGCTGTCGTCGTGTCAGCAGAAAGCTTTTAATGAAATCTAGACAAGATCTAAGGATGCCAAATTGCATTCTCAAATAATTGAAATTGAAATTGAAAGACTTGAATTAAATTGCATTTGCCAGAGATTCAGCATCATCCCAAGCTTTGTTAACTAAACTTGCATGCCACAAAAGGTGGAAAGTTGTACATTTTAATCTGCCCAACATCTTTTTGTACACCAACATCTTCAGGGAAACTAAAATTTAGCCGCTTGTTGATTGTCAATCAGGTTCTAAGACAAGAAAATAAGAGTGTGTCAAAATGAAATATAAAAAAGCCAGAAATAGATAGAATGACAGTTGTAAATTTTGAGTGATTGTCAATCAGTCCATCATGAGCAGAATAAAATATAATGTAACTTTGTGAATCAGGAATTAGGGAGAGAATGACAGCTTAAACTTGCAAGCTACAAAATAAATTGTTGATGAAGAAGAGGGAGAGAGAGAATGACAGTTGATTGTCAATCAATTACTTTATCAGTGTATCATACAAAAATAATATGAATCTAAAATAAATAGAAATATTATGCAGCGAAAAAATTAATAGAAAATTTGCAGTGATTGTCAATTATTCAGTCTCTAGAGAATCATACAAAATTGTATAATTCTAAATTAATTGTATATAGAAAATTAATGAATAAACTAAATAGTTCGAAATATTTTCTGTCCATCCAAATTGAGATTCTTTTTTATTACAAATGAATTTGGCACAAAGGGAAATTCATAATTGAGATGCTGCACAAAAATCAAGCGCTGCCAGGCCCATCAATCAGTCAATCAAGCAACACAAAGTGCGACATAGAAATGTTGGCAATTTTCGAAATCACATTTGGAGGCAGTTCCCATTGAAAACGGACGCCCATCAATCAGTCAATCAAGGGCCACAAAGAGCGCAATAGATGCGCTTGTTAACGTTGTCAATAATTTGGGTCAGTTTTCCATTTTCATTTTTTTTTCGAGGATGCAATTCAAATAGGATATATGTATGTATATATTTGGGGAGTTGGTCAATTTAATCAAGCGCTCGAATGTTTTTGGCCAATTCCCATGTCTTAACTTTTGGCACTTAATTGAAAAATGTTGGTACAAAATTTGTTTAACCGGCAATAATTCAGTTTGCCGCAACAACAACAACAGCGAGAAACACTTTAAAAATATGCAAACTTGTTGTTCTTGTTGCCACACGTATGGCGAGCATGTTAACTTTACCTCCCCTGCAACCTGCCTCATGCCCCTTACTGCCATGCAGTACATCATCATCGTCATTATTGATATGGTTTTTGCAGTTGTTTGCACTTTTTGGGCCGCTGCATTGCCCTCTCTTCCGCCTTCGTCTCCCCTCTGCCCTCGTCCTGCATGAACATTCATATTTCGACGGTATTTTATTTGATTTTATTTTGCCACGCCTACAATTTTTCAGCGCACTTCTTTTTTTTACAACCTTTTGTGTTTTGTTTTCGGGTTTGTTTTTGCGCCCTGTAAACGTGGCAGCACGAAGAGTAATTTAATGTTGTGGCGCGGTTCGTGACGGTTACATAAAAAGGGCAGCATAAGGCAGCACGAATGCAAATATTTATTTTAATAATTTTATTATAATTATCATAGTAATATTTTTAATTTAATTAGCTTTAAAAGCTTTTATTATTTATATTATTATATACATATATATTTTAGAACATTTTTCATTAAATTGCAGACTATTTATCAAGATAACAACAAAAGCTTATACTTGCTTGTATTATTATATACATTTTTAATTTATTATTATAAAAATAATATTTATATTAATATTGAGTTACTCTCAAAATATTTAAGGAAATTATTCAGTTAATTGAACGCAATTTATCAAGCATTTTTCCTGTGGAAAGTTTTAAATAGTTGTATTTCCAGTGCAGCAACTTAATTTGAATTTCAAATTTCACAACATTTAATAGCTGTCAATTGTGTGTTACCGGGTATGTGGCAGTCGAGCACGTTTGTTGGCGCCTGCAATGCGACTTGTTGTTATTGCATCGGTTGCTTTTTCCGCATGAATTTATTGCGCGCATATTTCGGTTTTTACAATATATCGAAAAAGTGTTTTCTCTGTCCAGCAGTTTGCTGGCGCCTCCTTGCCTTGCCCCGCCCCGCCCACCGCCGTCCTTCGCCCCCTTTCGGTCGTCCTTGTCACACCCATATGCTAGTGCCTGGCACATTTTTGTGTTTGCCATTCGCAGTTGGCGCGGACACGGAAATGGTTAACAACAGCATCGGATGTTGTGCAAATTTAATAAATATACCTCGTTCCACTTTATTTATTCAATTTTATGCAGCGACGACCCTTTTTGCATATAGCATTAATACCCTGCAACGGAGCACAGCACGTTGGGTATGCTCAAAAATCATGAACTTAAATCAACTCTTACATTTTTCGAGTTTCTGGCTTGTCAGCAAAGTTATAAAGTTATAATTTTAATTAAATTGATGAAGTTATGAAGAATTAACCAAAAACATATCTTGTAATATACAGAATATTTAAATAATTATTAGTGAAAAAATAGCTAAATAGTTTAGCATAGTTATATCATATAAAATACTGATTATTCAAAAAAATAGTAACAAATATCTATTGAAATAAATGAATATTTAAAACAATTTACGAAGAATCTTGTGCTACGCTCTAATGTTAATGATATTATTTAATTAAATTGTAGAGAAAATTTAACCAATTGAATTAATATTTAAAAATAATTATTTATGAACTCAAGACAAGCTTATGTATATTTTAAATATAGTAATATATTGATGAGTATATTTTACAGGACATGTTTATGCTTAACTCTTAGCAATTAATTGGGAAGGTCCAAAGAATAAATTTGAAACTTAAAACAATTTGTGGATAAACTACAGTCAAGCTAAAATGTAATTTACTAATGTAAAATACAGATTATTTCTTTAAATTTTATGGAAGTGCTAACGGAAAAAATAATTTTTCCAAGTACTAATTCATAATCTTAATCCAAGCTCAAAAATATTAAATTTCTCAAAAAAGCAGCATTGTCAAATCAATTGTTTTAAAAAAATAACAAATTATTTTGATATTAAACAACACTTCTAGTTGAAATATATTTCTTTAAATGTTATTTCTCAGCCTCTCTCAATTCTATATACACTCTAACTCATTTTGCAGGGTAACTGTTAGTCGAACTTTTCTATTGATGAACGGTTTGTGTTTGTGAGTGTATGAGTACATCTAATTAGCTGTTGATTTGACATAAAAAGCTTTTCAGCTTTGATTCGCAGCACAAATGTTGGCAGGGTAACAAGAACACAAGGGAGGGAGGAAGGAAGGCGTGTGGAGGCTTATGGCCAATATATTGTATTGAGTTGGCCTTAAGATTAATGCAGCATCATTTCACAAAAACAACAGTCGCAATTCAAAAAATATAGAACAACAAAAATTTGCACTTGTTTGTTAAACAAAAGCGAAACTTTAGCTGTGCTAATGCCAGGATCAGACAGGATTATAACAGAAAAAAAACGAAATATATATTTTCAGGTGACTTTTTGCGTGATTTAAGAAAATCAATTCAAAAACTCTCAAAGTTGCAATTTATAAAAAGCGACATGAAATTTAAGCTGAAATATGAAATACTTTTAAAGCCGATAAACTAATTGTAGTTGGCTATAATTTTTAGCTTAGCTGGCTAAACGGAAATAATGTGAACATGCAAGGCATTAATGGGCATTATAATTAAGTTGAGGGGGTCAAAAACTAATGTGAAGAACGGCGATTAATCCAATTGGGAGAGCCAACAAAAAGAAATTAATTAAACGTTAATTGAAGCATACGCTGAATTAAGTATAATCACATGGACGAAAGCCAATTTATATGGTAAACATAATTAAATAAAGTGCAACAATGTAAATCAGAATCTAGTGAAATGTGGAAGTATTTTGATTTCGAAATCTTGACATATAATTGATGGAGAATTATTAGTGGACATTTTGATGGACACATGTCGGCTAAGCTTAAGGCATTAATATATATTTAATACTCTACATTTAATAATGATAGAAAGTAGTTACTCAATTTAATTGATTTTTTTATTCACAAAAATATTAAAGATTTTAATATAATAAGAATTAATTCATCTTTACAGTTTAGACTTTTAGAAAAACAACATTTTCAATAGTAAATATTTATTTAACATTATAGACTTTTATTGTTTCAGTTTGAGAACAATGAAGTTTGTAATAATGATTTAATGAATATTTTTAAGAAACACAAAATTAGTAACAATTAATTAATTTATTCATTTGTATTAGGGGTTGATCAAAACAAAGTTATTAATTAGTGCGTTTGCAATTTATTTATTTATTGATTTCTACGTGTCGCGCGTTCTTAGGGCTCTTGGAAATTGAATTAATTATAGGAAATGGAAATAGTTAATTTTGTTTTTATCGACCCACGTTTTCGATGGTCTCATCACCTCAATACCTTCCCCCAAATTGGACTGCTTAGAGGGTATTTCACAGTGGCCTTCAAGTGTCTGCTTCCTTGGCTCTGCTTGTCGCTCAATTTATTTGATTGCCCTGACCCAGCTGTCAAATAGTGTGACTGACCTCTGACAGCTGTGAGATTTGAGTTGAGTAGCCCGAGTTTCCGAGTTTCCGAGTTCGATGCCATTTCATAAGTGAAAAAAAAACCCACTGAGAACTGGCAACAGGGAACTGGGAACTGGGAATTTGTGGGCAGTACTTCAGGTGCTCGGGGTGGCAACAAGCCGTTGAACGGGCCACGGGAAGTGGCACGAACCAAACTAGAAATTTGTATAGGCAGAGTGCTTCAATGCTGTCGCATATCAATAGGCAAATTTCTGTTATTTGACTGATTGACAGGCCGCAATTGTTTTTATTTAGCAGAACTCGGTTCTGGCGAAATACTCTGAAGCGCATTTGTTATTTACGACGGAATTGAAAAGCGGAAATCAATTTTGGCCCAAATATTTCAGTGGGCAGTTTTTGCAAATATTACAAATAATTTTGTAGGTAGGCTTTCAAATATTTAACATACTTATATTTATTTAATAATAAATTTGAAATCGTTTAAGTTTATATATTTTAATTATGTATATACTATGATATTTAATATCGTTTTGCAAATTGTATGCAGACATTAAATAATAATATTTACGTATGAACAAAAATATAAAAATATTTTATAATAGTACTTACTAATATGTATATTTTTATAACATTGCTAATTAATTTTAATATAATTGAAATTTATAGTTTTAATTTATTTAAATATCGCTTAAATTTCAATATGCTGTTTCTTTTATTACCGTATAAAAATTGTATGTAGGTATTATTTAGTTATAATATTTTTTTTTCATTATATCAATCATTTAATTTGATATAAGTTTTTGAAATTTAAAAATATCATTTTAATTTTGAAATTGTATGCAAATATTTTAAACATATTATTTATAAAAAAATTCAATACAATTTAATTAAGAAGTAATATTTTTTGAAGTAATAAATATTTTGATTAATATTTTCATATTGAAATTGAATGCAAATATTTAAGAAATTGACTTCATTGACATATGTATGTTTAATAATTTCATTTAATACCATTTTATTTACTTAGTTATCGCTTAAATGTTTTAGAAGAATTTGTTTAATATTAATACACTTAAATAATTGTTTGAAGGTGAAAATTTGAAAGTTGTTGTGAAATTGCACTTTTATTTGCAAGGATTTTTTAATTGATTTTCAATCAATAATTGTGCAATTGCAACTGCAGTTAAATGTCGCCCACTGCACTGGGAAATGGGAAATCGTTGAAAAATGCGACAATTTTCCAAATAGAGTGCAACAAAAAAAACGAAACGAGAAGAAAACGTGGAGAGTGTGGGAAATAATTGCAGCAAAGCCTTTGGCTTTAATTGTACGCCAACTTCACTAATTGCATATTTCAAATGTGTTGTTGTTTTTTTTTGCCACTCCCCTGTTGCCCCTGAGGAGGAGAGCATTTCATCCGCATGCTCGGTTTGATGCGTGCCACAAATGGTTGACCAACTGGCGTGGCAATAAGTCAATTAGAAAACGTTGCAACAGCAATTCGATAGGCCATTTATAAAGTGTTGGCCAAACCGGCTATCGGCCATCAATTAAATGTGCCCACTGCCGAAATCATTGAGAGAACTATGAGAGGGCGATGGAGGGAGACATTTTGATTGCTTGGCAATTTGGAGCTCAAGTTTTTCGGTTACAATTGAATTCTGTTTTCATTTCATGGCGCAAAATGTATTTGGCCCAACAATTGTTTTGGCATTAAAAGTGTGCAATAAAAATGCGAATTCCAGACGGAAAATAGTCGTAAGGGTAGCCCGTAAATTGATGACCCTATTGTTGTTGTCGGGTTGTTGGGTTGTTGGGTTGTTGGGTTGTGTGGAGCTGTCGCTGTTTGCCATCCATCACACTCAAAGTGAAATAAATTGAAACTAATACCAAAAGGCAATCAATGAATGCTTTTGTTGCAACAACAGCTGTTGACGGTGGCAGCAACGGCAGCAACGGCAACGGCAGCAAAGTCACTGTTACTTTCCCAAACAACTTGAAAATCCTGTTTGCTTTTGCCATTCATTTGCCAAAGTCAAAGTCAGTCTGCCGACTGTGGCGAAGGCGTCAATGGAAAGTCAAGTGTTTGGCTGTTTGGCTGGTGAAAATGCCTCAGCGTTTGTGCCTCACTTTTGTGGAGCACAACTTGCAACTTGCAACTTGCAACTTGCAACTCGCAACTCGCTGCGATGTGGAGCACTTTCTATGCGCTCTCGTCACATCTGCTTTCTGGCCTCATCTGCCTCGACTTCGCATCTTCATCTCGTTGGCGATCTTCATCGAGACAGGCTGCGAAATTAGGTGAACATCAACGTTGCCTTGATCAACTGGATGTT
Source organism: Drosophila immigrans (assembly GCA_963583835.1). Taxonomy (NCBI): domain Eukaryota; kingdom Metazoa; phylum Arthropoda; class Insecta; order Diptera; family Drosophilidae; genus Drosophila; species Drosophila immigrans. Next base: position 5,130,364 of record OY757144.1, read on the forward strand.
GATCATCAGGTTAATCATAGCGGAAGTGTTCGTCCATTTTTCCTAATTCGTCGATCGCTGCGAAATTGTTGTCAAAACTGTAAGACGATTGCTTTGGTAATTAGGCAAAAATTCAATTTAAATTCAATCTTTTTTGACTATTGAACAAACAGAAAAATGTTGAGTTCTTTAGTACATTTTTTATTGGCGAGTAACTCTAACTTTTTGACTTCACTAAAAAATTGTAATTTAATTTGATTTGATTTTTTTAAATTTATTTAATTCGAAATTCGAATTTGGGGATTATATTTAAGTATAAGAATTACTTAACTTGTTGTGCTTTAAATATTTGAACTGCTTGAGTAATAGTTTTTGATAGCTGTCCATTTTTTTTGTATTATGTTATTTATTGCATAAAAACAATAAAATTGTGATAGGTTTGGTATAAAAAATTTGCTCTAATTGTTTTTAACATTTTGGCGTAGGGAATAATTAAAGTCACCAGGACAAAACTTTCTTCAGATCTTTCGAACCTTTCATACTTATTAATATTACGAGTATTTTGGCAGTCTTGAACTTTGATTTCATACAAACTTTGAACATTGATTTAAAATAGTTTAAATTGGAATCTTCAAAAAAATCTGTGTTATCAAATGTCATACAGTAAAGAACTTAATCACAAGGCAATTCAATTCACACATAAAGAAAAATTATATTCTAAGAACCTCGCTATAATGCTTGATTTTGACAAAATATTAGATTTTAATTTCAAAACAATATTTTCAATAGAAATTTGATATTTAAAAAAGATTTTAAACCGCAAAATAAAATTGCAAACTATAAAACTTTATTTTTTTTTTTTTACCAAGTAATTATAATTGATTTTAAAGGTAAAAAGCATTCAACAAGAATACAAAATAATATAATAATTGTGTCAACTTATTGTAATTACTTTTAGAATTGAATACAAAATTCATTAAGAATGCACGCAATAGTTATTTATTAATCTAATCACTTTTTTGAGTGCAAAACATAAATTAAGAGCACAAACTAATTTAATAATTATGCCAACTTATTGTAATTACATTTGTAATTGAAAGCCAGAGAAGTTTGCTTAAGGAATTCAATCGATTGCATTTAGTTTGGTTATTAGACTTGGGTAATTGTGGATAAATATTGAAGATGGTCTAATGTTGGTTCTCATCACAACCCCGAGTGACCCGATGGACTGTGCGAACGCCATTAAAATCTTAATGCTTCGTGCTCCATCCTTTTGATTTAGTGGCTCGACTTCGGCTCTTGGGTCCTTTAGGTCCTGCTGTTGTATGCAGAAAGCGTAATAATAGTCACAGGCTGTCGCAGCTCTGACAGTATGTCAACCCTAATGCTGGACTATAATTAACAGCCACGTTTCACATGTGTCCACTTTAGCCTCCTGCCCTGCCACGCCCACATCCCAGTCTGTGTGTGTGTGTGTGTGTTGGTTTGTTGGTGTTGTGGGTGAGCCACCAATAACGACCCAAAAACCCTTTGGCGACACGTCGTTTTTAATAGTCAAAGTGACACGCTAAGCTGATTAACTCTAATCTAAAGTAGAAAACCCTCCGATCCCCTCTCCGACCCCGTCCGCCAAAAAAAAAAAAAAAAAAGAAGGAAAATGACGCTTACAACAGCAGAAAAGAGAAGGACCGAGAAAAGCGCAGCCCGCATTCTGCCGACCAACACTATAAACTAAAGTCCCGAGAAGAGGCAAAAAGATGTATAGGAAAAAGCACAAGTAGAAGGAGAAGAGGAGTAAAGTAAAAAAATATAAAAAAAAACCACCTGTTTACATTTGTCAAAGATTTGCGGGGAAAATGCTAAAGGAAAAGCGTGCAAAAAAATGGCAAATGAATCAAATGCGTTTTTGCAGCGCAAGAACATTGGACGAATTTCGAATGCACTCAGACATAGCTCAAGAAAATATTTAAATAGATATTGACTAAAAATAAATTGAGAAAATTATAAACACAAAAAGTATTAGTTGACAAAAATTGCAAAAAAAAAAAATTGAACTAAAGAATTTTATGTGCTAGAACAAAATTCTTTAAATAAGATTGCAATATTTAAAAAGAACATGATTTTGTTGAAATGTTAGTTTAATATATTATTACATTTTTCAAAATTTATTATTCTCTTATAGAAATTTGTATTTGGCTTTTATTTGGAATTTCAAACTTTTTAGTTTTTGTGTTTTATATAGTTTAGTTGTTTTCCAATTAAATTAAGATATTTACTGCTAACTGGGTGAAGATTTTTAATCAAATTGATTATAAGGTAGAAAAAGAATTAATTCGAAATTTGTAGAATATTTTTTTTCGAGCAAGTTTAGTTATTTTTAAATTCAGTTTAGATGTGTATATGAGTTTATCGGCTGTACAAGCATTTTCATCAAACTATTTATAAGTTTAAAAATCGATTTAGAATTCAAATTTTGTAGAGTTTTGAGTTTTGAACTTTTATTTGAAATTGAGATTAAATTACTTTTGCAATCCACAAATGCTTTGTAAAATCAGTTTTTGAAGCTTATGGCGCTGCTTGAAATTTCGCTTTGGGTCAGCAGCTTCAACAGCTCCTATATGCCCCAAGTTAGGGTATCTAAACGTCTGGCAGTGGACAAACACGTAACATGGCAACGGCCAGCCAATGACACTGCTGGCCAAAGGTCGCTCGCACTTGAGAATGAAATCAGAACAAGAGTTGGAGTCGGAATCGGAGTCGGAGTCGGAGTCACAGTCGGTGTCGGAGTTGAAGTTGATGTTGGGATCGCAGGGACATTGGACGTTGGACATTGTCTGTCTGGCTGGGTCCTCTTATCATTGCCTCTATTTTATTCTATGTGTTTTGATAGCGAACTCCACTCGACTCTCGCATGTGTCCGATGTCCGCGGATGCGGCTATGACAACGACGACTTCAACTCCCAACTCCATTTCCAACTGCTTTTGGGGGGCGGATTGCGTTGAAGGGGAATCCGGCGGAAGACTGTGTAAGCAGCTTTTTCTATTTAAATCGTTTTAGTTTCGCAGTCAACTAAAGCAACGTTCTTCTCTAATAAAATTTGACTCTTTTTTTTTGTTTGTGTGTGTGTTGTTCGTGGCATCAAAACTATTGAAATGCGGCAAATGCACTTATCATGAGTTGGCAGTTCTTAGTTGGAAAATACTTTAAGTGCAGTGTAGTCGTTAGACTATAAAGTTCTCTTGACAAAATTTCCAAAGCAAAACTCTAAATATTGTCAGTTCAGGTAATTGCGAATAACTTCTTCAAAATTAAAAATGGAGAAACTCGGGGAAAGTCTTTGAAAGGTAGTTAATAACAAATATTTATAGACTATTTGCTGACCCTTGCAGCTTATTTTAAGTTTCTACACTTGATATTAATTTATTTTACTTTTTGTATATTTTTTATTTTTATTTGACCCAAAAATAGCATCATATGAAATACTATTCTAATATTCAATTATATATTTGATACTGGCATTAACTGCTGCGTTAAAATAGTTTTAACTTTAAATACGTGAAATATTAATCATACGATCGAATATTTTACTTTTAGATTAAATGCTGAAAAATAAGTTTGTAAGATAAAACATGTTGAATATTATTCACACAATATATCAGGCTTAATGGTAAATTATATTAATTATTTATGATATCGTTGTCCGTTTTACATAGAAGATTTTATTTTATATTTTATTTGTCTTTTTGTTTTATTTAATTGACCAAGAAATTTCCGAGTGCATTTTAGAGCTGCTTCCGTTTAACTTCCATTTTCAAATTAACTAAAACTAAACAGTTTGTATTTTTATTGACCTATAACTAGAGTATATTGAATGTTCATTCAATTTTATGTTTTATGAGAATAGTGAATGATTACTGAAGCCCCCATTTTAAGGTCTTAGAATAATGATTTTAATTTTGTCTTTAGTGTGTGTTATATTTTATTGCCCTCAAACCAATTTTAATGTCTGCTTACATTTTGTTAATTTTTTTTATTGCTTTCAATCCGTTTCTAATACCAATTAACAAATGAATATTAGCTAATTTGTATTTTATAGCTTAAAATAATTTTTGTTACCCACTTTATCAGTTTAAGCCTTTCCGACTATTGTTTAAGTCGGGCTGCTGCTTAAGCCAGCTTATCAGCTGAATGTCGGGTGGAAATTCTAAAGACGCTTCCCGCCAAGACTCGATCTCGGCGTTTAAGCACATTAGCGCTAATGCTAATGCCGTCGGCCATCGGCAACAACTGCAGTGCAACCGAGACTGCAATTGCAATACAAAAGGCCCATTGAATGTGGTAATAACTAATCATTGACGTCTCCGGCAACCTTTAGGCCCAACAGTTGCCAACACGAGGCAGAGTGGTGAGAAAGGGGAATGGGGGAGAGGGGGGAAAGAATTTTGTCCAACTGCTTGTGCTTGGAGTTGACCAAGTGCAAGCAAAGAGTTTTCACCACAGCGGCGCAACTTGGAGAGTGTGGAGAAAAGCGGTTAAACGAGTCGAGTCTGCACACACACACACACACACACACACACACACACACACCTCGGCTTCGGCTTTGGCTTCGGCAAACGTTCGTTTGGCGGCAGCAGCATTATCAGGTGCCAGGCAGAGGCGGCGACTTCAGTCGCAATCGAGCGCTCAGCGGGTGAACGTTGAACGCAGCATTCACAGTCGCAGTCGCAGTCACAATCGCATTCACAGTCACCGTTAACGTTAACGTTAACGTTACCGTCGCAATCGCAGTCACAGTGAACGGAACGTCGTCGCGTGTTTTTTTTGCGTATGTCAGCTCTTCTTCTTCATCGGCTTCTTATTTTCCTTGCATTTTTTTTCAAGTGCTTTTCGCGCGCGTTTTCCCATGTGCCACGTGCTTTCTGTTTGTTTGTTTGTCTGTCTGTCTGTTTGTTTGTTGTGCTGTCTAGTGTTGTTCTCCTGTTGTTGTTATTTGCACTTCCCTCTATTTGTTGTGCGTGTGTGGCATAAATATTTACCCAAAATCAAGCAACTCAATCTAACGGGAAAATATAAATATTGTTCAACTTTCGAATTGATTTTTTTTGCATTTTCAAAATTCGAAAAAAACTAATTTTTGAAAAATTCCAAATTGCCAAAACTGCAATTCGAAACTAAAAAGCGTGTGTGTGTGTATGTGTGTGCAGGTGTAAATGTGTGTGTGTGTGTGACTTTTTTTGTTTTTGTGTTTCCGAAAGCCTTTGATAAATATTCGATTTCAATCGACTGCCAAATTGCAAAATTTCTTAGAATTTTCCATTTGCAATGTTCAATAAAAATGCGGACAAAAAGTTTGGAATTTATTTCAAGAGTAATTCATTTAAATTACCAATAAATAAATTTAAATGGCATACAAACTAATCAAATTTATTGAATTATATTGCATTTGTTTATGTGTTCAATTAAACTTGTAATTTAAATTGCTTACCAAAGGTGTTGCAATAAAATAAACTCATCTAAAAAGAAAATCCTTGAAATTATATTTGAAATTAATAAAATAAACTTCAATATATTCCGTGCAGTCGGAATTGGATTAATGTAAATGTCAAGCTAATTAAAACTATATATTTTCCCCATTTTTTTCACTGGCTACTTATTGAAATATAATTAAATAATAATGAAGTATTCAGAAAGGTCAAATTTCTATATAATATAGAAAATTATTTGCATATTTATATATGATATAGAGTGTAAATACATATTTCTTTATAAACTTATGCTAATCGTTATTATCATATGTAGACTTCACTTTAATCCTTTGCTGTTATGAAAGCTGCATTTAAATAGTTGAATTCGCGTTATCATGTTTTCGCAAAAATATACTTTAACGATTAAAGCTCTTGCTGCGCAAATATAGCTATCAAAATTTATCTTTTATTAAGCCAATATAGAATAGTTTTTTTTTAACTGGGTTTCCCAATTCCAGCTCAGATATAAAGTCATTCCCCTTAGTACTTTAAATGGCTGCTGGCTGGAGCAGCGATTAAGCCGGAAGCTTAACCCTAACTTTTCAGTCCATTTCAATGGTTGCGTCCTCCTGTCAGCGTCTAAACCATTTGCGAATTATAAACACACGCCGTGTGATTTGTGGAGTTTAGTTTTTGTTTAGCGACGAGTATTTTTAGTATTTGTTATGGCCACTTTTTTGCCGTTGTTGTTGGTGTTTTTGTTTAGGGTAACTCGCTGTGTGATTGCGTTGTTACGACTTTCACCGCTGCGGGCCTTTCCTCTGTCAGGCTTATCAATTATTTATACCCTGTAGTAATTTGCACGTCGCCAGTGGGGTAGTTGTGTCAACGCGCCAGCACGCAAATATTGTTTCATGGGCAGCAGTAATCAAGCGATCTATGAACTCGCAAACAATTAGATTTGCACTGCTGACAACTTTTTGGTATGCGACTGATCGCATATCCTAGATTCATTTAATTTACTGCAAAAAATTTCGAAATTATAGAAGGTTTTATTATTGATATGATATAAAAACTTTTTAAAAGCTTCAAATATTTATATTATTGTGTATCAAACAAAATTGAAAAATTAAGTACAAACTAAACAATTAATTGATCAGCTTCTTTCGATATTAAAAAAATATTTTTTTTTTAATACTTTTAAAAGGACAAGTCATTTTTAATATGAAATAATTAATATGTGCAGCAGTTAAATTAATTTTTGTGCGATTTTAAAATAATAAGTTTTTTTTAACAAAAAATAATTAACATTGGCAGTGAAGTTAATATCTATTAACTTATTTCGTTGTTCAAATGATGAGTTCAGCGTTTTCAATAGCTAAAATATTTATTTTTGTGAACACTTTTCACTATATATATATATATTTTTGACCGTATGTATATATAATACAGTTTTTTGGACTTAAATTTATTTTGAATTTTTAAATAGTTTTAAAATTAAAAATAAATATTTTTGATTAGATATTTCTGTAATTAAATTAAGGAAATTGACATTTCTCGACATAGGATTTCCAACTATTATTAATTTGGATAATAATTTGTTGAATCTAATGTTTTATAGATCTTCGTTCTATTGGATTGTAAATTAAATTCAATATTTAGCTTTTTAATTCTCTGATTATAATTTGTTTGATATAATTCCAAGTTGCAAATAATAATGAATAATATTATTGGAGTTTATCAAACTCGTACTTAAAAATATATTTAATATACTTAAATACTACATATATACATATCAGCGAATCTTGTTCGGATCCGTCGCTATTTTAATTGCAGCTCAGATCTCTTTAGTTGGCCATCGCTTTTAGTTCCTTTTCAAGTTTCGCTGCCTCAGATTTCTCAGAATTTTCATTTACCTCGTGAAGGGTATGAAAATGCGCCCCCTTCCCTTCCATTTTCCCCATTTCCTCCCTCCGTTCGCTGCCTGATATAGTCGGGCGCATTTCGTTTTCATTGAAAATCTTATTGTCATTTCATTTGATTAAAAATTTCATAATGCGCATCCTGCGAGCATTTGTCAACTAAGAACAGACAACAAAAATTCTGCTCCTCCGGCAACAGCGTGCGGTATGTGTGTGTGTGTGTGTGTGTGTGTGTGTGTGTGTGTGTGTGAAAATGTGGCGCAGCATTTTCTTTGGTTTTCATTCGTTCATTCATATATTTTTTTCTTTACCGCTTTGTCGCGTTTGCTCATTTGCCTGCTTTGTTGCTGCCATCGTTTTAGTTGTTGCTTTGTGTCCTTTAATACAATTTTGCGCGGCGTCTGTTTACCTTTCTGGTCGGCCCAGCAATATCTTTTTTTTTTTTGCTTTTTGTTTGCTGGCAATATTTTTTAATTCTCATTTTAATTTCATTTCCATTTGGCCCCAACAACAACGACAAATTGAAATATTGCTCACATTCTCCATACGCAAATCAGATGAACAAATGAACAAAACTCCACGACAGCAACGGCAATATTATTGACAAACAGTGCGACAGAGATCGAGAGAGAGCGAGAGATAGAGAGAGCGAGATAGAGAAATGTGAACAATTTGTGCAAATATGAAGTTGCATGTGCAATGACTTTATTTGTGTCATCATCAAACTCCCAACTTCAAATCAACGTCAAGCGTTTTGTTGAACTATCCACAACAACAACAGCAACAACAACAGCAACATCAACGAGCAGCAGCAACAACAATAACAACAATAAAACCAACAACAACAGTGACATTGAAATTGAAATCGAACGACAGCAAGGAAAACAAGCCATCACGCATACGCAGCGTATGACGGACGCGAAGTCAACACAAAAGTCGTGTTAATTGCTCGTCGCATCGCTTCATGGGTGAGTGAAATTTTCTTCTTGCTTTCGCAAAACTTTTATTTTTAGGCTTTTCCTCTCACGACAACAATTTCACTCGCAAAACGAAATGCAAAATTCTGCAAAACACGTTTATTTGATTTCAATTTAACCAGTTTTAAATTGAACTTTATTTATTTTCGAAAAATAATTTGATCTCAATTTTTGCCAATTCTATTCTTGAATTTTATTTATTTTGCTTTAAAAAATGCTTGGAATTTTTACTCTTCAATCACAATTGCATAGTTAACTAGTTTTAAATTGAGATTTACTTTAAATATTTGCCAAGATAAGTTGAGCACAATTGACGTCGATTCGAAGACTTTTAATTTATTTACTTGCCATTAAAATATATTTTAAGTAAACTTCACAAACGAAATGGAAAATTTGCACCTCTCAAAATCATTTTTCAAGTTTTAAATATAACTTAATTTTTAAAAAGTTTTGAAATTGAACTTTTATTAAATATTTGCCCAAAATAATTTGATCAGCATTTTTGTGAATTTGATTACTTATATTTTGTTTATTTTGCTTAGATTATTAACTAGTTTTCAATTTAAATATTTTTTACAATGTTGCCAAAATAAGTTGAGCACAATTTAAGTAAATTCAATGACTTTTAATTTAAACAACTCCTCAAACGAAATGAAAAAATATTCCTTCTCAAAATTACGTTTATTTCAAATTTTGGAATTTTTTGCCAAAATAATTTGAGCACAATTTATTTATTTTCCCAAACAAATCCTTGGAACTAACTCCGACTTGCTTTTATTTATTTTAATTTAAAAATTCCTTCCATGCACAAATTGCCCGCATTATTTTGTGTGATTTGGCAAAAGAAAATCTGGTTGTTTTTCCGGCTTGTCTCGCTGACTGCAATTTTGTAATTGAGGCAATGTAATTATGTTAAACAAACACTCGACTCGTTATAATTGTTATTAATTTCATAATTAAAATCTGCACAGATTCGAGAGTCAAATGGAAAAAATGGCAAAAAGCTTGTAAAAACAATTCAATTCACAGCAACAACAATTATGATAACAATAATCAAATGAAACATAAATTGTCAAACGGATGACAACGCCGACACTTGACATCAGACCGACATTTCAGCCAATCCCCCCATCCTCCCCCTCATCGCCCATCAGCCCCTCTCCTGGTCTGTTAGACCAATCATAAGCCTAAAATGATTGTTATTTTGCATGCCAGTTTAAAAGGGGTATATCAACAATTTCGTGACTGAATACATAATGCCATTAAGTGCTGCATTTGTATGTACCAAAGGCAAGTCAAAAACATATATATTCTGGACTATTATGTTTGTTAGTTCGGATTAGTCTTTGATTTAAACTGGTTTAGTTTCATTTTGTTTTTATTTTTGTAAATCTGCCAAGTCAACTTTTTGCACATTCAAAGTAATATTTGCATTTTATTTGTGCATATGTTTTAATTTTACTTTCATTTGACCATTTTTTATGGCACTTCCCCATATGCAAATTCGATGTGAAATTGAAGTTTAGCGTGTTCTATGAAACGATAGTTTTTGAAAAATATTGTCTGAATATATTTAACGTATTAAAGGATTTGCATATTTAAATTTACAAAATTATTGAATACTGCTGGAAAAAGTAAAGTTTTCTTCTTCTGTATTTGTTCAACTAAATTTGTTTAAATGAACATTTATATCAATATTATTGCAGTAAATTAAAAAAATTTATAATGCATAATAATATTATTATTATTGCTTGCTATTAAAATACAAAAAAAATGCGTTGAATTAAATTGGATTGTATTAAACAAAAATTTAATGTTTTGAAGTATGTATATAAATATCAAAATAATTGTTGGATATTTCTGAAAAAAAAAGATATATAATTTATATATCTGTTCAGCTACATTGATTTTGAGTTTTTTATTCGTGTAAAACCGGGTTGTTAGTTATTATTAATATTATTATTGAATATTCTAAAAAAGAGTAAAGTTGAATTATTTATTTATATGTATAGTAATATTATTTAGTATTTTTGAATATTACTCATAAAAAGTAACGTTTTGCTTTCTATATTTGCGCAAAGTTTATTTCGACTTGATTTTGATTGAATATTCATTTAAGATTGCACAATTTGTATGCAATTTTAATATATACATTTTTTTGGTGAATTTTAAAAATCTTTTTCATTTGTTTTACACTTATTACTACAACAATTTTACTTTTAACAATTTTCAAGTCCATTACAAGTTTAATTATTTCTTTGCTTTATGCATTTTTGGCAACATTTTTCCGCCGCTTTTAATAATTGTGTTTTTAGCGAATTTTTCAAGAAAAGCAATTGCGGAACGAACCAAATGAAGTTTCACATTTATTTTGCAGTTGCCGTGGGCATTTCCTCTTAGGGTATTATATTTGCATCAATCCCTGGCAATAACTGTTTCCTGTTGCCACACATACATACATATATGCTGTAAGTGTGTGAGTGTGTGTCATTCGTAATGAAAATTGAATTAAATGGGGCGAAATGTTTTTGGTTATTGGCAGAGAAAGAGAACGATAGACAGTGAGAAAGAGAGAGCGAGAGAGTGAAAACCGTAATGAAATCAAATTGCAAAACCTTCAACAGGCAAATGTGAAATGCTAATTAAAATGCCGAGCCAAATAATTTGTTTAATTGAATAACATTTGGCCAAAACTTTGTATGAAATGCAATAACTAACCCAACAACAACAACAACAACAACTCAACTTATTGCCATATCAGCAAATTGGTAACGAAAATTCGTAGAAAATTAAATGAAAATAGCATTTACAAAGCGATTAGAAATTCGTTGCCAAATACCCTGTAAATAAATTACTATCAAAATCGAAAGCTTAACTTAATAAATGTTTAATGTTTAGCCACATCGAAAGTCTCTCTTGGTTCGTCCGCCACGCCCCCTGCTCCCCGCCTTTGGGACCGCCCCCACCGCCAAGCATAAAACATGCCAGCAAAATCAGCGAAGCATTCGAAATGCCTTTCAATTATCACGCGTCAGCTGGAAAAAATTGAAGCTGCAAAAATATATATATGTATAGATTATATACCCATAAATAAATAAATAAATACATGAATCAGCTGGGCGTGAAAAATGTTAACTCATAATTAAAATGGAAATGCAAACGACGAGCACAAAACTTCACATGCACAATTCGCTTTTCACGATTCACAATTCACAATTCGCAAAATTCCAATTGCAATTTCCAATTCAAAAATAATCACTTTTTTTTTTTGTTTTTTATTTTGTGTTCATGATAAATCGTGTTTTTCTAATAATTTGATTTACCTGCCGGTTTGCTGCACAGGCGGAAAATCATTTTCCAATTCTATTAATAATATCGCTTGTTGATTTAAAACCCAACAAATTTGCCCAGAGCTGCAAGAACTATTAGTTTAGTTTCAATTGATAATGACAGAAGGCGCATTGCTTTATTCGTAGTATATTTGTTTGCAATTTAAACACACGTTTATTGCATCTGGCCATAGATCGATCATTTGCAATTGTTATTAAATTGCCTTTTTATTTAGTTTACCTTCTAGACGTATGTACGTATGAATAAATTGGTGAAATCCATTTTCTGTGATTTTGCAGCAGACAGCAGAAAGAAAGAAAACAGAAATACTACCAAAAATATATCACATTAAATAAAATAAATGCATTTCAATATGGCAGAGCGTTTTTGAAAATTACAAAATAATTAATTGCACTCGAAAGAACAAATTAATCAAATGTGCAAAAACCAAATTTCTAATGGGAAACAATTCATAATTTATCAATTGTCATTTGGCCTATATCGATAATTAGAGCTGTGGCAAAAAAAAGCATTTAATTAAAATGCAATAAATAAAATTATTCTTCTTCACTACCAAAAATAGTACTATGAGTAATTTCAAATTGATGTAATAGATTTGTATTAATTTAATGAGAATTCTAAACAAATTCGAATTTATTTCGTTAAAATTCAATAAATAAAATGGTTCGTTAATTTTTACATTTATTTGACTAATTTCAAATTGAAATAATCGATGAGTTCATTTAGTTGCACATCTATAATAACTGAATAAAAAAAAGCATTTAGTTTAATTTAAATGAAATAATAAAAAATACTTTGAGTAATTTAAAATGTTATGCAAAAAGTCACAAATATTTATTTTTTATAGAAAAGCTAATAAGTTTTGTTTTTAAAGCATGTAATAAATTGCGAATTCATTCAAATAGAGCTGAGCAAAATGATGAATTTATTTCTACGATAAGTCGTACAGTAATTTCAATAGAATAATAACAATTTGCTCTTGTCATAAACACACAAATACAACATAAAGCAGCTTATCATAAAGTTTAGGGACAAGTTCTCAGACAAGTTGTAGCTTGTAATTCGCAATTAGTGAGAGCATAGATTTGCTGAGCCCAACACTTGTTTCATTTCATTTTCCTTTTCTTTGGCATTTCCTTTTTCCCTTTTTGTCAGTTTACTTCTTTTTTTTTTTTTTTTTTTTGCTGTGTGTTATGCTGCTTATATTTTGACTGTTAAGCTGGAGGGCGATTGACTTGGACACTTGTTGTAGCCATGTGGAGTGGACTGAAGCGGGTTTAGTTGAGTGGCAAAGCCACCTGGCACTTAAAGCCAAACAAAACAGATTGCCCCGCCTGTCAGGCCTTTTGATTTGCAAGTCCGAGTCGAACCTGGTTGGGCTCAACTTTATGCACTTGGCTCTGGATATTTTGCTTTTCTTTTTTTTGTTTTCGCACTTCATCAAATTGACTTGGGCTAAAGTCCTGGCCAACTAAATGCGCAAACACATGTTCTCAATAAAGTTGTGAGTGTGTCTCGGTGTCCAATGTATGTATTTGCATCTATTAGTGTGCGTGTCAAACACGCCAGACGACGACGTCGAGAGCTGAGCTGAGCTGAGCTGAGTTGAGTTGAGGCCGAGGCTAAAACTATACAAAAAGTTTTGGCTTCGGTTTTGGCCTTAGGCAAACGAGCAAAGGATATGCGAGCAGGCGGCCAAAAGTTAAGGTTGGCCAACAGCTGCACTCACACACTCACACTCACATACACACGCCTGGCAAATAAATATTTATAAATGTGCGTGTGTAATTTTTCTATTTGCCCCGGCAACAAAAAGAGAACAAGAGAAATGTTCACCCAACTATCCTGAAATGCGATGCAAAAATATTTTACACACAGCTCGAGTCGAGTCAATGGCTAACCGACATTTAAATACACTGGGTCGACGCATGGAATAATGTTTGTGCTTTAAAGGGTCTATTTTTGGTAGCTGGTTGCTATGACACTCGCTATACCCTTTAGCTTTTGTTGCGGATCAGCTGATCAGTTGCTCTGCCGTCTGTCTGTCTGACCGAGTGTTTAAGCGTTTCTAATTCACTCAATTTAATTTCAAGATTCAGTGCAATTCTAATTAATACTAAATAAAAATAAATTAAATATTAATCGCAAACATTTTTGAAATAAATTTCAATTAGTATAAGCATAAATAAAGTTCAAATTTAAATGCAAAAATCTTTAACATAAATTAAAACAAATGGAATAATAAATGAAATTTAAAAAGCAGCAGTCAATAATTACAACAATCAATATATAAATAATAAATTAAATTAAATTTGAAAAAATTTGCTATAATTAACAATTGGTATAATACAATCAATTTAAAAATAAATTATATCTGGAATTTGCAGTAAATTTAAATAAGCTGACATTTCAAATTAATATAATAATATATTTTAAATTAATTAAATTATTAAATTAAATGCAGACATTTTGGTAATAAATTCCAACACATATAATATTAAATGAAATTCAAAATGCAAAAATATTTCTAGTAAACAAATTAGTTCGAAATAGTAAGAGCAGCCAATAATTATAATAATCAATAAATAAATACATTTAAAATAGAAAATGCAGTTGTCAAATGTGCTGCATATTATAAATAAATTAAAACTGGAAAGTTATCATTCGAAAACATTGACAATTGCTTTAAAGGCAAGTCACAAAATACATGTTTATACTAATTGTAATTGAAAATAGTATAATTTTAACTAGATAAATAATTCGTTTCAACTGCAGAGTCTATGAGAGTCGTCTGTACTCTAGAGCCTAGCATGTTAAATTTAAGTTATATGTATATGTATATATGTATTTTTTTGATGCTGCTCTGACATGACAAACGGTACAGACAAAATGGCTTAGTGTGTAACACTTCCGTTTCCTGCCTGGCTGTCGCAAAGCGGCACGCGGCTGCCAGAAGAGCAGCGGCAGCATGAAGGCTTAGACCGAACAGACACTGAGACAGTCAGACATTTGATTAATGGTTTTTTGTGCAGCGACTCCTCGTGCCTTTGCTCCCCAGTTTCGTTTCGTTTCGTTTCGTTCCGTTCCGTTTATGAGACAAGTTTACAACAGCAACGATCCATTGGAAATGCGTGTTATTACTTGATGCGCGCAGGGTTGCGTCAGCGGCGAGGGCTACGCAAGTGTCAGGGCTGGAGCTGACAGCAGCAGGAATGGCGTCTGGACTGTGACTGTGACTGAGACTGTAACTGCTACTAGAACCAAACTGACATGCGGCCCCAGCTTGTAGTATATGCCATATCATTTGATATATCTATCTGAGTGTCTGTCTTCCTCTCTCTTTCCCTGGCCATCTCCATTTCTCCCCTTTCACTTCTTGCTGTCCGTTTGATTCATTTAGCACATGTCGTTGGGTGCGCCACGTTTTTCGTGCTGATTAGTTTTGGGAATTTCGGCGCTGCCTCAACTTGGCCTCGATTGTCAGTCTCAGCCCGTGTCGACATATTGAAATGGATACGTATTTGCTCTTAACTTGCCCACAAAAACCACCCAACAAAACAAAAACAAAAAAAAGGGACAGCAAAAAAGAAAGTCGAGCCACGCCTCAACGCCTCAACGCCTCAATGCCTCAATGCGTCAAAGCTGTGGCCAAAAGGTTAATTGCCAACAAATGTTCCCTCATCAAGTCGAAATTCTGTGTTAACGGCTGCTTAAACTTAACTTTCATGCTCCATGGTCAACGGCCATTGACGTGTTTCGTGTGCTCCCCGGAATGCAAATGAAATTAGATGCAGTTGCCAGTCGCCAGTTGCCAGTTGGCAGTTGGCAGTTTAGTCGTAACTCTGCTCTGACTGCACTTGCGGCCTTGCCACAGCGCAGCTCAAAGTAGCCGATGCTTTTAATCAAAACAGCAATGCACACGTCCGCCGGGCACAAACAGGACCTGCCATCGAGACCTGCATACCAGCAGCGCCTACCTCAACTACTCCTCCTACTCCTCCTCCTCGTCCTCATCCTCGTCCTGCTCATCCCAAAATAAAAAGCATTGCGGGCTGCTAATTGAGTGTGCTAGACTGGGAAACACCCAGCAAGCTAAGCAGCACAAGTCTTTCAAATTTGTACATGACAGGTAGAAATCATATTTGATTTGGAATAGTATATTTATTTATTTCTGTAACTAGACAAAGAAAATAGAAAAAAAAATATCTGAGCACAAAATATGTTCAATACTAGCAAATAAATACGAAAGGTTCTTTGAATAAAATAAATAATATACATACATGACAAGTAGAAAACATAATAAATTTGGAATAGTATATTTATTTTATTTGAACATGTTTTTTTATATTTATTTCTGTAAGTTGACAAAGAAAATAGAAAAAAAAAACTATCTGAGCATCAAATTAATGTTCAAATTCCAGCAAATAAATACAAAAAACTAATTAATTAAATAAATAATATACATGTTTGCATATACAAATTAGAAAATTAGAATACATATTGAATATTGAATAATATATTTATTTGATTTCTATTTGAGGCATTTATATATTTTTTTTTATAAAAAAAATAGATTAGATCGAAAAAATTCTCTCAGCACAAAATATGTTTTAATT
Organism: Drosophila immigrans; assembly: GCA_963583835.1. Lineage (NCBI taxonomy): Eukaryota > Metazoa > Arthropoda > Insecta > Diptera > Drosophilidae > Drosophila > Drosophila immigrans. Next base: position 5,146,675 of record OY757144.1, read on the forward strand.
TAAGTTAAATATATTTCTTTCATTTTATTTTAAAGTCTTACTAAATGTCGGATAATGAACCTAAGTAATTTTACTTTCAAAGTCATGTTATTTCACCTTCTATGTTTCTTGCCCAATAATAATGAAACTACTTCATTTCAAAAGCAAATTTAAATTCGCGATTTAAGCTAGTTAGAGTGGGAATTTTGAAAAAATCTAGCCTTATTTAATGCTATAAAAACACACACCTAGACCGTTCAAATGTGTTGGCAACATTGTAGCGAATTTGAAGGCTGCAGCTTGCATATTTTTTTTGGCAGACAGACAGCATGTTGTTGATCAACAATTCGCGTACTTTGTAGGGCCAGAAATGCTGCCACTTTTTAGTCACTCTCAATTGAGTCGAGGGTATATAAAGGAAAAACCTGAAGTACGTAACGCACACACAGGTCGACATCAGGGCTGGAATTGCCTCAAAGTATCGGCATGATTGCATCGCCCACGGTGCTGAAGTGATGAGGCCAATTGCCACCTGCCACTTGCCACCTGCTCTTTTTAAACCCAAAGCCCACCCATCGCTTCAAACGCGCTCACGCCGTCTCTATAAATGCCCTGTAAACAAAGTTGCAACGGCGGGTATATCGACGAAATTGTTTCAGAGATTTAATATTTTATGCATTTCGGTTTTTACACTTTCTTGCTGTTGTTAACTATTTTGTATACATTTATTTATCTTGTTTGGTGCTGTTTTTCATTTTTTTAGTATTTATTTTGTACGTGGAAAAATAATATAATTTGAAGCATAAATATATAGATACATTTTATAAAATTAAATATATTACCTTCATGTTAGTTAAAGCAAAATAATTATTATAGATATGGATAAAGAAAATGAATGAATTTCTTATATTTTCATGAAATTTTCTTTCTCGCTGTCGTATTAATTTTTTGACTTTCATGCTAGCTAAAGCTCATTCATGTTGGCAACATAAATATTATTTTTAGAATAAATAAAAAAATTAATTAAGTTTCAATTTAATGTTTTATATTTTATAAGATTGTTTTTCATATGTATTTTTTTTTATTGCTTTCTTGCTATTGTTTGCAATCAATAATTGAATAATTTATGTTGGTCAAACATATTAATTATTATTGCCTTTTGAGAGGGTATTCGGGTAGTCGTTGCGCTGTTGGCGGCTTTTTTGCGTTTTATGGCTGCCTCTCGCAGTGGCCATCAACACTTTCTGCCGTGCACTGCAATTTTTGGGCTCTCTCTCTCTGTATCATCGCCGTAAATCTGCATGCGGCGTCGGCGTCGGCGTCGCTCCTCGTTATTAGCCTAACGAGCAACAAGATGCCACGCCCACCCAGTTGTCTGACCACGCCGTGCACTTCCTGTCAGCAACCTGCCTCCCGCCTTCCATCCACATCCGTCTCCTCTTGCAGTTTTTATGAAGCACACACACACACACACAGCTCCCTTTCCCCAACTTCCGGTTTTTCTTATCAGCGTCGCACGTTTTTATCATAAATTTTACACTCCGCTTGCAATTTTTCGCTCATTTTTGTGGCCAAAGAACAATTACATACATATATATAAGTTTATATATGCATATAGCCTACATAAAAAGTAAAGTTGTGTTTTGCTGGGCCACAACTCCAATGGGCCATTAAAATGCATTATAAACCAGCATTTCAGCCACTCCTCGTATTTCCCTTATTGTTTATCAATTTTACGACTGCGTCCATAAAATATACGCCACCAAAACTTATGGCCGAAATCAAAGTGAGATCATAAACAACAAAAACAACACACACACAAAAAAAGAAACGTGGCAAAAAAAATCTGAAAGTTAAACAAGCGAAAGGACACGAAAAGTAGCTGCGAATGACGATGGCGATGACGATTATATTAAAACTATGTGCATGAAATGTTTGTGGTTCTGTTTGAAAAATCATGTTGTCTTTGATCTTGAAAACGGCATGAACAACTTTTTCATATTATACAGTTAATGGGGGGAAAAATATTTAATTAAATTACAGCAACTTAGAAAAACTCTATTGATTTACTTGTAGGAAAAAAAACAGACAACTTCATTATAGATAAATTGTATTGGTGAATTATTAGTTTTTTTATAATATGCAAATTAGTTAGCACTTGCTGTCAGTCTTTTTTTGAATGCTTAAATTATATTTAATTTATTACGCGCCCATATATTATGCAAACCTTTTTTTTGAAGAAATTTTTGCCTTTATTGCATTTTGTAATAAGATTATTTTTAATTGGATACAAGTTTAGCCAAGTTTTTGTAACTAAGAAAAAATCATAAAAAGAGAAATTTCTTTAATTTGTTTAATATTCATCAGTATAAATTGAGGTTAAAATAACTTTGAATGCAACTCTGCACTATCGATATGAAATGATATCACTATCGACACTATCGGTAGTTGGGCTTTATAGAATCGCCATCGATGGCAGTTCTGCCTATCCATAGTTTTTGATAGTTTTGTAATAGTAATAGTAATTTGTATATTACAAAATGTTTACAATGGAACTTAAAAATTGATTTATATTTGTCAGCCAGCTAGCTAAAATAGTTTTCGATCGCCGAACTCGTTAGAAGACAAAAAAACATTAACATGCAATTGTTCCTTAACAAGAATTCTTGGGCTTATAAATAAACTTTTAAGAACTTTAATATTTTCTTATTTTAATATGAAATGAATTCTTATTTTCTATAATACCAGTAGAATAACGATGGTTTGAGTAAAACAATCTTGACATTTATTTTATTCAGATTGCACAAGAATGTTGGCTTTTAATATAAGTTAATGCATGCAAATAATTGGCACACATTTCGAATGCAGTTTATTTGAATGAATAAAATGCAGATGAATAATTAAATGTGCTTTATAAGTAAATATGAATATTAAAAATCTCAAGACAACATTTTCTTCTTGAAACGCTTGGCCGACTCCATGACATAGTTGCGAGTTTCAGTTGCCGGCTGCTTTTCTTAGTGCCAGTTGGTTGTTTGGTCTCAGCAGAACGTTTTTGGTTGCCGGCCAACTGTGATTGGCAGAGAATTGAAGAAGTCGCCTCAAATTTATATGGGACACGTGGAACGTTCTTAACCATTTCGACAGCCTCAACAGCTTCGATCTTGGCCTTCTTCGGCTTCATCTTTTTGGCCTTGGTGACTTTGCCAGCGATGACAACTTCACGTGGTTGTTTCGTGGCCAGCTTGATCTCTGGGATCGGCTGCAAAATAATTAATTTAAATATAGTCTTCTATTTAAGTTACATTCTCACTTACATTTTCGCCCTGCTTGACCTGCTTTTTGTTGGCCAACGAAGTGGCAGCTTTGGGCTTGAACTTCTTGGTGGCAATCAAGGTGGAAGCTGTTTCAGCCAGCGAAACGCATTGTGCTTTCACTTTGGGCTTTCTTGGTAGAACTTCAGTTTCAATTGGCAGCGCTTTGATCTTCTTTTTGGCTTTTTCTTGCGGTTTCATCCCCAGGCCAGCAATCGAGCCAGCGGCAGCTTCGACATTTGCCGGCGGCTTGATCTTTTTCTTGTTGCCCTTTGAAGTGGCAGCAACTTCAGCATTTGCTGGCGGCTTCTTGATCTTTGGCGTCTTCTTGACCACAGCTTCAGCTACCTTGACTTGGCGTGCCACCTAAATTAAATTTAATAATTTCCAATTTGCAAACAAATTCAACTGAAAATGGAAAATGATTTTTACCTTTTTGACCTTCATCTTATTCTTGGCCTTGGTGACTTTGCCCCCGGCAGTCTTTGCCCTGTTCCTCGTGGCTTCCTTCTTCTTGCTTGCCTTCAAGTTTGGCTACAAATAACTAGCAATAGATTTCGTTGATTTCTTTTGCATTTTGCACTTACATGTTTGGACATCGATTGGCGTTTTGTCGAAGCATCCATGATTAATTATTGAAAATTATTGAAAATTAATTGAATAGATTTCGAGAAAATTGCCCGGCGACACTTTCGTTTTAATCTCGTTTCAGTTCTCGACTGACACAAATTGCAATTCATTCCCAGCGATGGACTTTGTTCAGGAACCACGTGTCGATAGCAATATCGATGGCAGCTGTGCGATAATTGTGTCAATACATATCGTCAAAGTATGCTCATTGAATGTTTATAGTATTTTAATTAGTATATATATTGTTAGTGAAATGCAGTTCCATTCGCTTCTTTTCACTCGCTGCGTTGCGATGATTATCGATGATTGCGAGCAGTCGATAGTTGAATGCAACTCTGTTGCGGCAGTGCCGTTTGTTTAACAATTAGTGATGGCAACAAAACATAGCTTTGATGGGCGATAATATCGAATTGAAATGTATTTAAAATTTAGCTTCTTTTCACTCGTTATATTTTCTTAAGACAAATGGTATTTAATTGAATATAACAAATATATAAATTATGTTTTTTTGAGAAGACTTAAATTAAGGAAGTGAAACTCTATTTTTATCTTGTGCTTCATTTGAAGTTGTAGTTTGTCTTGGGTTTTAAAGTGATATAAGATAATATCAGTTTAATTTAAAATATTTTGTAATTATTTATAAAACAATATTTAAATTGTGATAGTTGCAGTCTTACATCTACAAATGCTTTAGGAATATTGCTATATATAAACTATTTTTGTAATTTAATATAAAACTACTTAATTTCGAGCAGCTGTAGTCAGTGTTATATTTGTACCTTGTGACGTAAAGTTAGTTAAGAAAATTCTCATTTTATTTAAAATTGTTGTTTAATAATTGGAAAAATATTTTTTAAATTATGCTGCTTGTAGTCTGAGTTATATTTTTACCTTCTGTTCTAAAACATTTCAGTTTCTATGCATTTATTTTTATTGAAAAATTGTTAGTCGTAATTAAAATTTCAAATACAAAAAATATATTTTTTATCATAAAAAAAGATGGAAGCTTCCAAAATGTTTATTTGAGTCATCTATATAAATAATTCACCATATTCTTCATTGTTGATTTTCGAAATGTCCATTATTCAAGATTATCGTTTATCAATCTCATTGCGTTTATACAAAAGTTCATTACAATTATGTTTCAAAACTGAAATATATAATGATCAAAAATGAGAAAATTTCTCTGAAAATCTTCGCAAAACTAAAGTCATGCATTAAACATTAAGTTTTCATTGGAATTAACTTATTTGTTAAATTCGCAAGTGCATTTCCATTGAGTGTCTTTCGCCAGCCGGCAGTCAATTGATGGCTTCCCTTGCAGCTCGCCTCTGAATGCGTTACGAGTCCCTCGACGCATGCCGCGTGCAATGCGGCAAGTTGCCAGACTATGAACTACCCTCTGATGGCCATTGATGGCCGCTCATTGCTCGATTGCCCGAATCCTGATGCAGATTCTCCTCGCACACTTCACACCTCTTCGCTGTCTCTTTTGACCCACATCGTGCCACATTTGGCTGCGCCCCCCTTTTGGGCTGCCTCTTTTTGTTGACCGCTGAAAGGCCATTCAGCGCCCATAAACTTTAAAGCTACCTCAAAAACTCACACACTCGAATATATACATGTTTGCTACTTATTTGTGTGTGTGTGTGTGCGTTTTTTTTTGCCATGTATTTGTATACTGCATATTGTGCATACGCCGCGTGTGCCGGAAGCGGGCGCACAGTGGGCCACAAAAATCCTGATTTGTTAAAAAAAACATTTAGCAAAATTAAATAAATATTAATGATTTCATTTTTAATCTATAGACAGCTTTAAAGTAAGGGCTCTTAATATTTTGTATTTAAATCGAAAATCTTTTTGTTTTTCAATTTATTTATTTATTTATATTAGTTAGTCATAATTACAATTATTAACAAATTTAGTTAGCACTGGCTGCAATTTAAACTTTGTGTTTAAATTAAAAACTTGCGAAAAGTTACTTCAACCCAATTCTATAAATAAATATTTGGAGTCTTTGAACCGAATATCTTTTTGTTTTTACATTTAATGTTTGTGTTTAGATCTAAAACTTAAAAAAAGTTACGTTAACCCAATTCTAAATGTTTTCTGATAGATATAAAAAATCTTTTTGTTTTTCCATTTAAATTTTTTAAATTGTTGTAAATAGTTCTTAAATTGAAACCTTTTTAGTGGGGGAAACTGAAACATTTAAATATTGTTTTGAAATTGAAAATCTGTTTGCTTTAAAATTAAAATTTTGAGTTTATCGCTAAAATTAAAATTAGTGAAGGAAATCTACAAAATTATTTCCGATACATATAAATATTTTTAGTCTTTAAATCGAAAATATTTTTTAAATTTAAATTAAAAACTTTTTAGTGGGTGAAACTTAAACTTACATCAAATCAATTTAACATGTTTTCTGATTCATATAAAACAGAAAATATCTTCAGATATGATTGTTTCGAGCCACTGTGGGGCGTCGCACTTATGCAAACGAAGCTGCATGTTTTTGCAGCTGTATGTGTGCTTGTGTGTGTGTGTGTACTTGTGTGTGTGTGTGTACTTGTGTGTGTGTGTGTGATTGTGTGTGTACAAAGTATCGTTCACGCTATCATTGACACCAAACACGAGCGCAGCCAGCGCCAAGCATCCTTATCAACAGCAACAGCAGCAACAACAACAACGACAGAAATGTTGTTAACAGAGCTCGAATACCCTACGCCTACAGGGTATACAGCACGGCAGGCGACTCGACTGATGATTGCTATTTACATGTTTATCAATCGCATCGCATTGATTGCTGCTTCTTGCAGGGTATTTTATTTGCTCGACACACATTTTTCTTGTTGCATTTGCAACATGCAAATAAATTGCATAAAAATGTCTGCATAAAATACGTATGTGTGTGTGCGTGTGTGTGTGTGTGTGTGTGTGTGTGTGTTCTTACATTACGAGTGCATTAATATCTTTTATTTTGCTGCATTTATACCCTGGGCATGTAAAGCTGTGCCAAGCGGTCGCTAAGCAGCTTAACTTAATTTATTTTTAGATCATTTTTGTTAGTTCAGCCATAATTATTTTATTTTTTCTCACTCGTCTTGCTTTTGTTTTACCGAAAGTACTAAAAATAATATTTTTAGTGTTTACATGGAACAGAGATGTATTTTAAAACATAAACTAATAGGGCAAAAATCAGATGCCAAATCAAATCAATTGATTTTTGAAAGACTCTTAAAAATATCTCATTTTATTATTTATATGAGAGATACAAGTTCCTTTATCAAACAAATATAAATGAACAAAAATCAGCAGCTTAAATTATTTCAGTTTATTTTATTTAAATTTTCAACTTAGTTTTATCTTAAGTACTTAAAATTCTAATTTTTATATTTGTATTTAGCTGCAAATGCTTTTTGACAATTTATTTAAGGTATAAATATATTGTTATAAATTTGTTTGTATATCACACACATCCGTGATAATAATTGTAACAATAATATTAGCTATTTACAAATGTCCTCAATTCAATTGATGTTTCTTGAATGGTCGACAAAGTATTAAAACATTCGAATGTTAAATGTACTTATATCGGGTTTCGATTTAGATTTATAAATAAAATGTTGGCACAATAAAAAAATTACATTTATCACGTCATTTTAAAAAAGCTAGACTATTTTTTTGCTGTAGGCTTCTGATTTGCATAAATAATTATTATAAATTGTTTGCATCTTTTATGGCGTAGTTTTCTTGATAATATTTTAATATCCCAACATTTTATGTTTACATTTATTATTTATTTATTTATAGATCTAACTTAATAATGAACAAATTATAAGCTAGTTTAATTTTTGCTAAGGCGGCGTTGTCCTTATTATTATTTATTGTTATTATTGGCTTTTAAGACAAGACAAGGCGCTTTACAGGGTATTCGCTGGTCAGGCAGTTTACGCTTCATGCCAGCTTACACATTTTCATGAGCCGCTACAAATTTGCAAAGCTTCGAAGGGGAAGCATGATAAGAGGGGGGAGAATGTTGAAAGGGGAGGAGAGAAGTAGCAAATGCTGCTTGCATCGAAAAAGATCGCAAGGAAAATTTTGTGATATTGTTGTTGTTGTAGTTTTTGGTTGTTGGCACTTTGGATGCGCTGTAATTGCCGGCAACATTTGATTGCTGTTGCTGTTGTTGTTGTTGTCGTGATGCTATTATAATTGCAGGCCTCATGTTGTTGTGGAGGCGCCTCCTCGTGTTGCACGTTCCAGTGATTCGCTATTGAAGTCTGCTCGCTGCTGCAACATCAAAGCGCAATTTTCCAGACGCTTTTTATTGCATATTATTTTCATTTCGTTGCCGTGCCACGCCTCCCCCCCCTCCGCCTCCTCTCCCCATAAAAGCAGCCGCCTCTCGACTAACAAAAAAAAATATATAAAACATCTCTACATCATTATCATCATTATCATCATTAGTCTGCCGCATTATCGTCATTATAAAATGTATTTTCTTTCTTGTGCTTTTTTTTGTTTTTGTTGGTCAACTGTAGTTTTTGTTTTTGGAACGTTTAATTGAAAAGTGAAATTGATTTTCCAGCTGCTTTTGATTGCGAGTGAAAATTGTTGAATTGTTGTTTTCGCCTCTTGTTGTCTTCCATCATCTTCAGCGTCTCATCTTTAACTGCTGCTCTTTTCCATCATTTTCATCATTTGTTGTCTTCATTTTGCATTAATTATTGAAATTACTTTTCTTTTTTTTTGTTTCTCATTGTTATTGTTGTTCTCTCTGGATTTGCCAGCGAAAATCTTACGACTGCTGCTCATTATTTTGTGCACTTTTCTTGCTCAGTTTTCTTCGTTCAGTTTTCCATTTCGCTGCCATCAAGTTTTTCCGCCCCATGCGTTTAATTGTTGCCATTTTTGGTTTCTGTTTTTGTTTTTCTGCGTTTTATGCGTGCGCTTTAATTGCGCGATAATTGCACAAATGCAACATTGAAATTCACAAATTTTCCAGCATTTTCCATACGCACACACACTTTCAATTATAACATACATTTATCTAACATAAGGAGAAAGAGAGGAAAAGTTTTCCTAAAACTGCTTAGTGGTTGAGATTGCAGCAGCTAATTAATAATATTGTGCTAAGAGCTCTCAGAAGAATTAATTCTTAAGCTCAGATTTAAAGCAGAAGGTGGAGGAAAAACAGCAAAGCTGCTGAAAATATTTTTCTTTAAATTAGTTATTGGTCTCAACTTAATTTCAACACAATTTAAACAGACAAGAATTCAAGAATTATTATTGCAACCTAAGCATTAAATAATTACTTTTTTTATTACTCACCATAAAACTTATTCTAAATATATATATTCAATAAATTCAATTGCAATTCAGTTGAGCTGAAAACTAAATAATTATTTTAGAACATTATAATTATTATTAATGAGTCAATTACTACTTAACGATCTTTTTTTATTTTTATATCGTTTTTAGCATTTTATTAGAAGTGCTTTATGAGCGTTTTTTATTTACCTTTTAAAAAATGTTGTTTGTTTTTTTGCTTTTAAAACCTATCAAAAATATTTGCTTATTTAATACGATTATACATTATAGTATTTTTCGTATTTAATGTTTTTTCAATTATAATTTGTGTTATATTATTTTTTTACTTTGTTTGTTCTGTTTATAAAAATGCATTAAAAATGTTTTAGAGCTGTGAATTTATTTGTGAACGTTAGCAAATATTGTGAGAACGTTGCTCAAAGTGACTTTAAGCCAATAAATAATTATTGACAATTTATTTAATAAGTTCATGCGAGGCGGAGAAAGTTCGCACACACACATGTGTGTGTTGTGTGTGTGTGTGTGTGTGTGTTTGTTTTTGCTTTGTGGCAATGCAACTTTAGTTTACTTGAACTGACTTTTGCGATTGTTTCTCGAGTTCGCCGTCTTCAACTTGTTTCCGTCTTCTTCTTGCAGTGTCTGACAATTTGGGAGCAAAGTTGCAACAGAGTGGCAAGTGAAGCGCAACCGGCCAAGAATAACAAAACAGAGCAGACGAGACGCGACGAGACGACAACGTTGCAACTGAGTTTCGTGCAACAAAATAAGAGACAGCGTGCGATTTGAGAGGCGGCAACATGTCGTCGAGAGGGCAGCCAAGAAGCAGCCGAACCAGACGATGCCGAGTTGCTGCTGCCAACAACACATTTCAATTGCTCGCAATTGCCTTCTATTGCTGCTGTCAATTTGAGCTGTTGCTCGCCCAGGGGCAACAGCAGGCGACCTCTGGCGGCCAGCAGCAGCAGCAGCAGCAGCAGCAATTGAAATATCAGCAATTGCAATATCAAATGCAACAGCAATATGAATATCAACAGCAGCAACACTACCAACAACAGTTCCAGCAACAACAGCAACAACAGCAACAACAGCAACAACCACCAACAGCAACAGCAACAGCAGCTGCTGCTCAGGAGCAACCGAACGATTTGTTTTCGACACAACCATCGCAGGTGAGTGCATTTTGCATCATTGTTATTTGAATTGATTGAATGCGCTGGCGAGCTGATTGATGCACTGATTGATGTGCCTGATTGGTTTATCGTCAGCGTATTTTCCTTCGATTTCGATGGCCTTAGTGCCTGAATTGAAATGAATTGATTGATGTGCTGATTGAATTACAATTTCGCTTCATCTGAAGCAAAGGAATTTCTTGCAAAATATGGCTTAGGGACTTTACAATCACAAATTGTCGTATTTATAAGTTCATAACTATTTGATGGATGTAAAATAGTGATCTAAGTAGTGGAAGAACTTATCAATCAGATTGATGTGCAGATTGATTTCAATTACATTTTTATATGAAGTGAAGAACTTTTGTTGTAGGTTTTGGCCATTTCCAGTCAATTAAGTTGAAGCTAAAATTTGCAGCGATTGATTGAAGCGTTGCTTGACGAAATAAGTCAACTGATTGAAGCCCTGATTGACCTGCTTATTTATTAACATATTTTTGCAAGTTTTCTTTTGGGAATATTTTAAGGGAATTATCTATTTTAAGCAGTAGAATTTTATTGAGCGTGTGATTGACTTGCTGATTGACACCTATAATTCGTTAACACACAATGTTCAGAATAATAGACTTGATGGAATAGCTATTTAAAAAGATTAAAGCGATAGAAGTGAATTGCAAGCATTTCTTTTCTAAGGCAACTCTATTGAGTTAACTGAATTAAAGACTGATTGGAGTGCTGATTGAAGTGCTAATTGCCGATTGAAGTGCAGATAACTTCATGGCTGCTCGAGCACACTTAATTATGTGTGGACTAATTGAGCTGATCGAGCAAGATTGGAAACCGACGGAAATTGATTGAAGTGCCGATTGATTTACGTGCTTAAGTCGAAGACGCTTTTTTGTGCCGAGTTTACGTTGCAAAAAGGGGGTTTAATAAACTCATTGTGTAATTAATTAATTTAGTGACACAGCTGCAAAACTGGCAAACTGCTTTCGCCTGACCCGCATTCCACATTCCGCACTCTCCTCTCTCGCTTTTCTCTCACTTTCGGTTACCTTGACTGCCTTGGCGCCCCGACAAATTGAATTTGAGATTGCGATTGTGCAGCTGCTGCAACTGCTCTTAAGTAGCCAAAATCCCCAGTCCCAACTTCACTTGACTTCAACTTCAACTTCATTTTTCTTCCTTCCTTCTTTTTATTTTTTCGGCTGCTACGAGGGTCGAGCTCACCTCGGCCTTAAGTTCAATAAGCTGATTAGCTAAATGAAATCAGCTGGCGAAATAATCTAAGAAAACTCGTATAAAAAGCGAAAAAAAACTTTGACTTTGACTTTGTTTTTTCGATTTTCTTTCTTATTTTTTTTTTATAGGCGTTGTGGGCGCCGCTTTTGTGCGTTTCTTTGGTCCACGACATCCTAATTTGCGGCTCTTAGTGATTAATTTGTTCTTGATAGACTTTAAGTTATATTTAATTAGAGGCAAACTTTTTGCCAGCTGTCCAAACATCTTCTCTATGCCAAAGCGAGCATTTCATTTGCCAACCAACAACCGAAAACAAACAAAAAAAAACCTACAAAAAGTCGCACAAAAATTGTTGCAAGTCGATTGTCGTTTTACATTAATGGCGATGACACTTGAAGTTGCCTAATGACTTGCCGCAAAAACGGGTTAAATACTTTTTACTGTTCTTGCCTATTCAAAACGAGTAACGGATTTACGTTATCGTTTTCCTTTCACGATTATTGCACATAAGAAGTGTCTATATATTATATAGATTCATCTGTCTATTAAAATTTCAACTTGAAATTTTAATGAGCAATATAAATTACGTATTTTGATAAAAAAACCTTCCAAATGATTATACAAATCTACATTTTCATTTAAAAATTAGAGCTTGAAATTTAAAAGTGTTTTTAAGCGAAACTTGTTAGTTTTCTTTATTTAAATTAAAGAGTATCTTTTATTTTTTGATTAAACTAATGAAGCGTATAAATAAAAATTATAATTAGAGTATAACTTTTATTTTTGTCTTTCAATGTTTGGTATGACCAAAAATGTTACCTATATTGATTAATTTAAAGAGTAAATCTAATTTATTATTTTGATTAAAAAAGTTTTCTATTTAAATTTTAAAAATCAAAATTAATTCCTATTATTACCAGCCTATATTTGTCATTGTATTAAAGTAACCCTTATCTTAAAATGTTATTAAAATACATTTTTAAATTTCAATATCTATTTGATATGTTAATCACCATTTTTTATTTTTTCAATTAACTATTAAAACTCTTATTTTTTATATGAGGAGTATTTCTTATTTCTTAATTCAAATCACATGAAATTTCTATTAAATTGAAATTTTTATTGGAAAGAATTAAAAATACAAAATATATCATTTTTTTTATTATTACATTACAATTATTATATTATATAACTATTTTAGATGACAGGGTCTTCAGTGGTCGATTTAAAATTTTGCTTTCAATAGCCTCACACAATTTTCTCAGAGTTTCGTTTGGTGACAGTTTGGAGAATGTTGATTGGCTGCTTGCAATTGTATCACAAGCATTTTGTGTTTTCTCTTTTTTTTTTTGGGGAGAGGGAAAACAGAGTTTAATAACAATGTTGCCACAAATTGCAACAATTGGGCGATTTGGTTTTTGCAGTTGTGCGAAACCATCAGCTGTGAGAATTAAAGAAATATATTGAAAATATGTGGCTGCCAATTGCTGCAAGCACAATTTCAGCTGCGGTAACCGATTCGCCACTTGCCACATGCCGCATGCCACATGCCACTCGCCTCCTTTAACCACTCGCCACAGATACCCCTCGAAAAAAAAATTGGCATCCATATGCGAAGCACTTTCATATGAAGTTGTGCCTCATAAACCACTTTTGACCCCCGCAAATTGCTTGTATCGATTGTTCAGTGTCGATTGTCGATTGTCGATAGCCGATTGTCGAAAGAAAAAAAAAACAAAAAATGAAAAGGGAAAACTTTATTGCTGCTGGGAAATTGTGGAAGCAAACTGATATTTGGCCAATACTCGACAGCCAAGCGATAGCTCAACATTTCGTTCTCGTTGCCAAACTGCTTTCGCTTTGATTGCCTTCTGTCTGGACAGTAAACCACCGCCGACCACCACCGCCGACCACCGCACCACACTGAGCCAGCAGCTGACCAGCTTCAAGTGGCTTTTCTCTTCATTTCTTTTTTTATTTTTTTTGGAGGGGAGGAGAACCTTTCGCATTGCATTGCTGGCGAAGTTAAGTGCAGTCGCCGTTTTCTTCGTCGTTGTCGTTGTCGTTGTCCTTGCGGCTCCTGTTTTATTTCATTTAATATTGTTTTTCTCGCTTTTTACAACTTGACTGCTGTTCCTATACCCTGTAAGCAGACAGAGTGCTGCAAACGGGTAGTTTGTGCTTCTAAAATGTACTCATTTTGGTTCAGTGTCAGCGGAAATTTCTTACTTTTTTTTTAATGGTTTAAAAACTTTCTCAAAGTTGCAACTTTTAAAATTTATAGCTACAGATCAGAAATGCCATTAGATTTTGATGCGCAGCTACTTTTCTGAAAGTTTCAGCTCAAAAGCTACAGAAATTTTATAATTGTAGTGGTTCAAATTTACAAATATATATTTTTTGCTATTTAATTTTATTTTACTTTGGCTAACACAAAAATTCCAAGTTCGTTGGCTACTAATTGATTTAAAATTAAATAATTCAATCCATTTTAATGTAGTTTTTTCCTTCCGTAATTTTTGTATGGCGTTTAAAAATAGATCGTAGTGCAATTGACGAAGAAGAGTTTGGGTTAAAGTTTTCAACATAAGCTTAGTCATTCTAGTAGTTTTAAATGCTAAGCTAATATTCTGAAAGTTTCAGTTTAGAGTGGTCAGCTTACCTAATTATAGGGTATAACTTTGTGCGTCTTAAACAATTCAGTTCAGTAATGATTGCTGCAAATTGTTCAAAATCATTAAATCATATATTAAGCGGTAACCATAAATTATGTATTTCATGGTAACTTACAGAGTATTTTTACCAATAATATTCACTGTTTGCATTAAAATGAAATAGCGAAAAAATAAATGATGTAAAGGGTCTAACAAAGTTCAAACATGGTCTGCACTTTTCGAATACAAATTGCTTGTGATTGCTTGAGTTAAGATGCGTTGCAAGTGATTTACAGGGCAGCTTGTAGTCACGTCTAGTGCTGTTAAAGCTTCTTACTTGGCTTTGCTTTACGTTTGTAATAAAATAAAATCCGCCCAGAACCGGGGGCGTCATGTGGCAGCGTTGGCTTGGCCTCAGTGCCACATTGCCACTGCCCTTCGGCCACATGCAACGGACATGGACATGGAAACGAATGCGAATGCGAATCCGAATCCGAATCCTCACACACACACACATTGAACTATAAAATATGTATATGTGTGTGTTTGGAAGCTGCTGCATTTTATTTTACCATTTGGTTGCATGGCAAAATTTATGAATTTCGACTCGTTGCCGCCGCTGGCCGCACATATGCGGTTTTTATATATTGACACTTCAAATTTATGGGACTTAAAATCTAGAAAGCGGCGGGTGCGGAACTAATCTCTGTCCTCCCTCCCAAGAAGAATGTAAAATAGAAATTGTTTTGTGTTGTGCGCAACTATGAAAAGTCAGCGACAGCACACATTCAGGACCCACAGGACACACAGGACACTCGGGACACTCGGGACACTGTTAAGCTGACAAAAAGCGAGAGCAGCAAATCGAGCGTGAAATTTTTCATAGGACACTGAACGTTGCCCCCAAAGTGTTAATAGTCGGACACATATGGCCAGCATTAACATAATTTGCTTAACAGCTTAATAGTTCAATAACTCTCGCTAACAGCTGGCTGTTAAATTAGCTAATCGAGCTGAGCGCAAATTATGTTAAAGCCCAGAGCGGCATTAACAGCGTGAGCTGGAGGTTTTAACAGCTTCAATTTGTGAACACATCTTGAAGAATTTTACTTGATAACTAATTGTTATGTACTTTTGTGGTTTAAATGCAAAATTAGTTCAATTAACTTTATTTGAATAGAGCTGAAGAATTTCAACATTCATATTTACGTAGTATTAAAGATCATTAGTTTAATTTATTTGATACGAATTTATTTAGATATTTCTGAAAAAGATAAACAAATAGATTGTTAATTTATTATTTTGTTTTCATAGCAACATTAGCAGAATCACTTAACAGTGTAGTAGAAATGCAATATTCCAGGATCGAAAAATGATTTAACATAAATCTAGATACAATGTGTATGAAATACTAATTCAGTTAACAGAGTTGCTTAACAGCGCATTAGCAGCACGCTGTTAGATAAGAGCTAACAGCGTTGCCGCTGCTGTTAAATGCAACGCGCTGTAAACGTTTACATAGCAACGTTAACAGAGTCACTTAACAGAAGCAATATTGCTTAACAGCGCATTAACAGCGGGCTGTTAGAGAGTAGCTAACAGCGCTGCCGCTTAGGCTGTTGATGTTAAAGTCAACGCACTGCAGCTGTTACGGTTGAACTAAATATGTTAATTTACATAATGTTAATCGCTTTAAATCAAATGCAAATTGAGACCACAAGACAGAGCGAGAGAGATAGAGAGATGTTAATGGTGTTCGTGACTATTCGTTGTTATTCAAAGAATTCATTAAGATCCATTGAGTTGATGAAATGATTTTTATGCATAATTTCGTCATATTTCATGCTGGCCAAGCTCATATTTCAAGACATTTTAATATGCCGGGCTGCATAGCATAAAACTGCAAGGCGACAGATACTGAAAGAGCGAGAAAGAAAGAGATGCAGAGTGGGAGAGAGAAAGAGCGTCTGTCAGCGTCAAAGCTGAAAATCGCTTAAGATTAATGATGCACAAAATTGAGCATCATCAAAGAAAGTGAAAATGGAATTAGGTGCAAAGATGCCGAAAGGAAACGCAGAGACAGACCGATAAAAATAGAGCCAGAGAACGAGAGAGAGAGAAAGAGAGAGAGAGAGAGAGAGTACGTGCAGCACGCAAAGCGGAAGAAAATGGCGGCATAAAACTTGACTACAATAAGCGGCAAGCCAAAAACGAGGCTGGCAACAAGACGAGAAGATAACAACAACAACAACAACATCGGTTGCTATCTATCCACACACAACATGTGGCAAGTAGTTAGGCCAAAGTGCTTCACGTACGTGCAGGCGGAAACGGAAACGGAAATGGCAGCAGCAACGCCGACGACGACGACGACGTCAACTTCTTCTGCTTCAACTTCTGCTTCAACTTCTACGCCTACGACGCCATTTGCTTTTAGTTATTTAGTCTCGATGTTGCAGCCCAGCGCTTGCCCCCAGAAATAGACATGAAAACGCTTAGCGTGGAGCGTGGAGCGTGGAGCGTTAAGCCCAAATGAAATGTATGTCCTGGCGCTAATACGCGACACTCCGCAGCCAATATCGCCATCTCTTTCTCCTCCCCACCCTCCCTCTCTCTCTCTCTCTCTCGCACTCACTCTCTTTCCGACCTTTGCTGCGCCCACAAAAACTTTGCATTTAGTTCACAGCTTGCAGCCCGCACACAATTTTATTCACTAAGCCGCACTGTGGCACAGTGTCGCCAATCGATTCATTCTTTGGCGAAATGTTGCGCAATTTTGATAATTACAATTTATTTTATTATTTTGGATTAAATGGTTAAAATACCTTCAGCATTTTGTTGAAATTTCTAGTTGCAATGTTGTATAAGTTAATAATTTTGGTAGCCGCAGCTTAATATTACAATTATCAATACTCATATGTGAGTTTGGAGTTCGATTCTGCATTTAATTTCCAATAATGTAATGCTAAGCTACAAATTAACCGCTAGATTCTACACTTCATTAATAAAAAATAATATATATATATATGTGTATATTAAAAGAGAAAGTGGCTACATAATAATATTGTAATACTTTATATTGTTTTCCAAAAATTATTACTTCGCATTATTTTTTACTTTTTAAATGATTCGTTAGTTTCAATATGAAATAAGGAAGATTTATACTCAATTCGATATTTTTTTTTAAACATGAAATGTGCGTGATTTTTATGCAATTTATGTGATTTTAATTAAAGTTTTTGTTCATGCTCAACTTATATAATTTAATATAATATTATACTACACTTCAAACTTCATACATTTCCATATTATTTTTTGCATATCTAATGTCCAGAATGACAAGGATTTTATTGGCAAACACATGCCAGTTTTTTGTTTAGTATTTTTTTCCGTTTTCTCTTAAGGTGTTTTTTTATATGTTCTTAAAAATTGCTATATAAATATATATATATTTTTTTAATTAACAAGGGGTCGCACTTTTGCATTTTTATAAATATTTTCCATAGAAATTCATTCTTCACTTTATTAGATTGGAATCCAATCTCAAGCCCTTTCGATAAATACACACTCTGTGATCTGCCTTCGAACACTAATTTTATATTACTATTCTGCAGCTTATTTAAAAAGAATTAACAAAATATAGTTGTGCCCCTTTTTTCAATCTAATTTCATTTTTAATTCTGCATCGATAAATTTATAATTTACACATTATGTGTAATACATAAAATAGCGATTTGGACAAAAAAAAGTACAGCATACTTTTCGGCTGTTGTGAAGTGAGAATTGCTGATTTATAACGCAAACTTTTCTGTTATTAACATTTGATTTGGGCTTAAACAATTTGCAACTCAATAAAATGACCTGCCGAATAATGGCATTTTTAAAATTAATAATTGCTGCAAATACGTTAATTGATAGCGGAGTCTGTCTCATGTTCAGCAGTTACTCGGGTAATAAAAAGTAACGAGTCGAGTCATTAAATCATTGCGGCGGCTTTGGCGATTCGACACCACTGTGCTGGCAAGCAACTGGAAGCTGGATGCTGGATGCTGGCAGTTGGCAAAGCTGCCAAGGAAGCTGAAAGCCAAAGCCGACGTCGACGCTGCGGCTGCGGCTGAGGCTGAGGCTGACGGCGACTGCAGCAGGACTTGAAGGGGGAGAGGGGCTAGGGACGAGGGACGAGGGACGAAGGCGAAAAATAATTAGCGCGTTGCGTTTATAAGTTTCCGGTAAAAAGCGTTTTACGCTTGTTTAGCATCGGATGATGGCGGCTGCCAGACGGAGATTAAAGCCTGATATATTAATGAACTATGTAACGGTTTTGCGCGTTGCCGAATGGGTTGAGGGGCCAAGGGAGGAGGGGTCGCGAGAGGGGAAAGGGTATGTTTTTTGGGGGTAGTTGTGAAGTTGGCGCTCGGTGAAATTCCCATTGCTGTTCATAATTGCCAAAAAGCTTTCGACTTGCCACACTTCCCAATGCCCCTCGCTTTTCCCGCCCCTTCTTCTTTGCCACCCCTCCCCCCCAAAAAGGTTTGCAGCAAGTTTGTCCAACTATTTCAATTTGCATGCGTGCGGGCAAAACTTTCTTTTTCCTTTCATTTTTTTTCCACTTTTATTTTATTTGATTTTTTTTGTTGGGGCATTTTTCAGTTTCAGTTTCCCTGTTTTTTAAGTGCTGCATTTTTTGGGGTTTTGCAACTTGCAGTCGGAATCATGCTAAATTGCTTTCAAATTGCCAAATTTCTAAGCAATAAATTTTCGAAAATTTGCCAGCAATTTTCGAGACTTTTGCTGTGACGCGTTGGCGGTTGTCATTGCTGTGGCGGTCGTCGGTGGCCTTTCAATTTCCATTCACCATCTCAGTGACAATATTAAAAAAGTTGCCAAACACCAGCAACATTTTTTCGCAGAACTTTTGCAAAACATTTTTAATGTAATTTGAACATGTTGCTTTGTTTGCTTTTAATGCAATAATGTAATAAACATTTTTAGTTTTAGAATATTATGCTCGTGCTTTGTGCTTTCTATAAACTTAATTAGTGCACAATTAGTTTGCCGACGCGTGTTCTGAACTTTGCCCAACTTTGCTTTAACTGGCTGCAACTTTGTGGAGTATCGTTTATTAAAATAGCGACAGTTTTGCTTTGTCTGAAGTTGGCTCAAATGAAATATTTATGAATTTGTGGTTACTACTTTTAATTTTGCTGCTCATCATTTTAATTTTATTATTATTGTTATGTTTTGATGATGCGAGGGCAATTAATTTGCATTGATAATTTTATTTCAATTAAATATTTAGCATCGCATTAAGTATTCAATTTGTTAGTGATTTTCAGCTTTAAATTACTTTAAAGTATTTAATTATTTGTGTTAACCAAAAGATTAGTAGACTTATCAGCTAATTTTTTTATGAACAACTTAAAATTAATTTAAAGTTTAATAAAATATTAATATATCAACACAAAATTTCATATTTAATAGAATATAATATAAAATATTTCGATACAATAGCTTATATAAAAAACTCCAATGGACAGCCTGATGCAATGCATTTTAATTATTTTTGCACATCACTAAATAAAATAGGCATCGTTAAGTTGGCTGCACTTCGGAGTAAATATTAATTTTGTTAGTCACCTTAAGTTATTTGAATTTATTCAGTTTAATTTATATATTTATTTCAATTGAATGAATGAATGAATTAGTAAACTCAAATGAAAAGTCTGCAGCAATGCAGTTTAATTAATTTTGCACATCACTAAGTGAAATGCGCTGTCTGGCAACGCCAGCCTCGTTAAGTTGGCTGCACGTCAGCTAAGCCCAGCTAGTTATAATATCAAGTCTCATAAGTGCTTGAGTTTTTCAGTTTTCGATGACTTCGAGACTTGGAAAACTTGAGCGCTGCTTCTAAACGAAGCTTAAGCGAAGGTGCAAAGTTCAGCGGCAGCAAGTTTGATAAGAGAGCTGAGCTGAACTCTCCACTTCCCCTTCCCCTTTCCACTCTTCCGCTTGGCTCTATGTGTGTGTTTTGGAGTCCTTAAAAAGGATTCCGAGCACAACAAGGACTCGCAATCTACATTTGCTGCTGTTGGGCTTTGGCAAACAACCAAAATGCTGTGCATGTTGCATGCCTCGATCCACAAAAAAAAAATGTAGTCGACTTTTGAGTCGCCCGCACAAAAAAAATTGAAAAAGTATAAAAAAAAAAGTGAATCCGGTGGCGAAAAAACCAAACCAAACCAAACCAAACCAATTTGCAGCATTTCGTTATAAACTTGCCACAAAATAGTTGCACAAATTTTACGCCAACTGCCTTTGGCTTTGGCCCCTCCCCCCGCCCTCGCGCCCCCTTCAGGCTCAGCCAATTTTTTATGTGTGGTTGGCAACGCAAACTTTTTGCATTTTTCGCATGTGAAAACAAGCGACGTCAACGTCGACGGCGACGGCGACGGCGACTGCGACGCCAAATGCTGTAGCTGAATGATAAGCGTCAGCGAAGCTCTTTAAGCTAGCGGCATTACAACAACAAAAGCCCAGCAGCAGCAGCAGTGGATTAAGTGACACAAATAGTGTAAAGGAAGCAAAGTGGCAGAAGGCGCGAGACAGAGACGGCATCAGCGAGGTGGTGGCTACAGTGGCTGTGCTGAGGTGGGCATTGTATTAAGTGTGGTGTGAGGTGAATATCGTAATGTGTAGGCTGGGGTGAGGTGGCTTCTGCATGCCAGCATGTGTGCGTGTGTGCGTGTGTGTGTCGACTGCACACAAATGCAGAAATATGTCATGTGCATGTCGCGCTGTCGCAGTCGCTGTCGCAGTCGCAGCCAGCAGGGCAAAGCGGAAGGAACAGCAGGAACGACAGCAATTGTATTGCGAGCTTGTCTCATTTTGGGGTCAGCAATTTTGCACTTCTCATTGTCGCCAACTCCATTACCCACTTCCCACTTCCCCCCTGCGCCAACTTTAGGCCTTTACTATCTTAATCTGCCTGCCGTCTGTCTCGCTCGCACTCGCAACTACTTTGCTATCAGATTCATTCGTTCTTCGTTCTTTGTCGCTTCTTTTTTGGCTTCGTCATCCTCTACTTCATTTCATTTCATTTCGTTTCGTTTCGTTTCGTTTCGTTTCGTTTATTTACCTTTTCCTTTGTGCTGTGCTCCAAAATCACGGCCGCCGAGCAACAACAATAACATTAACAGCGACCAGCAACAACAACAATCATCTCACCTTCGCTCTCCCTCTCCCTCTCCCTAATCCCTTTCCCCCTCCCCCTCCCCCTCGCCCCTTCCACCTATCTGCTGCTTACAAGCCAAAACTATTCAAAGCTCGCGCTCGACATTGTTATAAGAAGCAATGTCGCCGCTGTTGTTCTGCTTCCTCTTCTGCTTCTGCTTCTGCCTCTACTTCTTCTTCTTCCTGCTGCCTTTTGCACAACTTAATCAGAATTTGACTATGCAAATACCCTGTCACACGCGGCATTAGCTGAAGGGGTAGTTGCGTCCTAAAGAACCTGCTGAGAAAGCTGTGTGATTGAAAACCCTTTTTTACTTCATAATAAAGACGTGTTAATTGACAGTAATTACAAGCTGGCATTTGACACCCTGTAGAGGAACAAGTGGGGTATATCTGTGCACTAGATAAAATGTCAAAATACATTAACAGTTTTGCACTTAAATAATTGTTTGTAAAGCCTTTATTTAATGATCTCTTCATGCATTATCAAGTCGACTGTTAACATACCCTGTTTTCTTATAGTAGGCTGTCAAAATACTCTGTATTCTATTAGATTGATCACTGCTAGACAAGATTAAGTATACGCTCCGTAGCTGAGTTAATTGAGCAGCATCAACCTGGGTCCGTAAATAATGATTGTTTGTATTTTATTTTAATACAAAAAAAAATCCTTTAAGGCAAACCATAAAATTTGAAATCTTCACTTTGATGAATTTACTACAGACATAATGATTCAATTGAAGAATTGAGGCTATTCCAAATTTATTATTATTAGTGAACAAACAATTAAAAAAATTATTAATTGCGAGTCGAAATAAACCTTCAACTCTTTAACTTTGACAATAATATACCATTTACCAGTGTTTTTAAATTATGTTCATTAAAAATACCCTGTAGTGAAGTTAATCTGGCAGTTTCAACTCAATTTAGCAAAATGCCATTAAAAATTCTACAGCTGACACCTGCAAGCTGTAGGCTCAGTTTTACAGGGTATATGTGTGTGTGGCCTTTGGGAGCATTTATCGCAATGCATATTTGCGTTTTTTATCCACCGTCCCGATGCTGCGAACGCTTTGCTTTTGCAATGCGCGCCGCATAATTAGCGCATTTCCGTTGCAGGCGACGGCGACGGCGAGGGGGGAAAAAACAGTGTCCGCTACAGTGAACACTCCAACTTGTCAACTAGCTCCAGCTGTGCGCCCAAGGGAGACAGGGAGAGGGAAGAGGGAAGAGGGAGTGGGATAGCAAGTCCATTGCAAGTGGCTTTCAAGTTGACGCCGGCAACGTTGATGCTGACGTTGATATTGGGACAAAAGGCGAAGCTGGGCAGCAATTGAGCAGCTTTTATTGTGCTTTTGGGTTGCCCATAACGAGACGATTGGATGGCTTTGTTTGCTGCCCATTTTTGACATTTTCTACTCTCCACCTCGCTGCCTCTCGCTCTCGCACTCCATCTCTCTCTTTCGCTCCCATGTCGCATGTCCATTGCGAGCGCAATTCGGCGACATCGACATCGACATCGACAACATGACCAAATGTTGTTGCATTCTTTCGGGCGCAATTTGTAAAAGAGACAAACGCAACTAAAGTTTTTTTTTTCTTTTCACTCAGCTGCAATTTGAATGTGTGTGTGAGTGTGCGTGTGTGTGTGTGTACGCTCAAGTGCTACTTGCGTATGTGTGTGTGTGAGCTTAAGATACATGCGGAATGCATGAGACATGTGGAACGATAATGATCCACTACAAGATACCCCAAATGCACTCAAACAACTTGCTTGCGACTTTGAACTTTCTAAAAAGATTATAATAATGCTAGTTTCAATTTGCTATAAATGTTGAATGATAAGGGTATAAATGTATAGTTAGCATAAAAATTATTATTTCAGTTCATGAATATTTGAGCTCAGAAATTATTATTTTCAACTTTATATACTTAAATTGACAAAATAAAATTAAATGATTAAAGTGATTGAACTTTACATATTTAAACTGGTAGAATTAAATTAAATGAATAATGAGAATGGAACTAAGAAATTATTATTTTCAACTTTACCTATTTAAATTGACAGAATGAAATTAAATGAATTCAATACGAAACCTTTGAACTTTGATAACAACGTTTCATAAATAGCAATGCAAAAATTTGTAATATTAACCCTACTACAAAGAGAAGATTACAAAAATGTCTATAAAAAGACCTTCTACAAGAAACCTCGTTAAAAAAAAAATATATATTAAATCAATGTTTAAATATATTTTCTTTAAATTCCGTCAATCTCATATATTTTATTTCATGCAGTTCTATTAATTGTAGTTATTTTTTTGTCTCAAGGGAATAATTGTTGATTGAATAATTCTAAAATTAATAAATATATATTTCCTTTTTTTTATAATATTTGCTACACGAGCAATGAATTTAATGTTCCACTTAAATGCAAAAATCGCCTAGACAAAAATAGGTTAAATATTAGTATGAATAAGAAATATAAGAAAAAAAAACACTTCCAGAACTTAAGCTTATTTATAGACAGTTTAAATTTGCAAAAAAGCGACGTTTAACATTTCAAGTCTATCGCTATTATAGTCACTGAAATCCAGGCAATCAAAAAGGCAGACGGACAGAACGACTGAAATGGCGCATAAACTTTAACTGGCTTTTGATAGGCGAATTTAGAGTCTTGGGCACTAAATTTGATGCTAGATGCGAAATGCTAGAGCAAGAATACGCATTAAAGCAAACCCCTTTTAGTTGATTTCGCAAGGGTATGCAAACAAAGGGGAAACACTTAAAAATGCAGAGCAATGAAGCAGTGACAGATAACGAGGGGAAGCAATGCACGACAGTGGGGTAGAACGGTGGCCAAACGTTTAAAAAGCTCCATAAGAGTATTATGACTCGACATAATGCACATATGAATGCACACAGAGACAGGAGCAAGGAGGAGATGCCATAAAGAAAGGAAACATCAAGCAAATGGCTGGCAAGGCATCAGGAAGCAGGCAGCAAGATAGCAAGCAACAAGCAACAAGCAGCGAGACAGCAGCCAACAGACATCAGACAGCAGACATCAGACAACAGACACAAGGAGCTTAATGCTAGTCGAGGAGGAAACACGAACCCAACAATCTAATTATTTCACTTCAATGCAAAGTTTTATTCACGCAAATTTAATGCGCAACTTGCACAGCAAAACTTTCAAGAAAACGAAGAGCAAAAATTGCAAAAATGAAAAAGTTCGGTAAAGAAAAGATATGAAAAGAAAGTCTACGATTTCTATTATTAAGATTTCTCGAACTTCATTATATTGAAGTTTTCCATGCTACAATGGAAATGGGAAAATATTTTAAAATCTATTGATAATAGGCGCAATATTGAGCATGAATTTATCTCGTCCCATCAGCCGGCAGTTTAACAGCAGTTTC
The DNA here is from genome assembly GCA_963583835.1 of Drosophila immigrans. Lineage (NCBI taxonomy): Eukaryota > Metazoa > Arthropoda > Insecta > Diptera > Drosophilidae > Drosophila > Drosophila immigrans. The sequence goes on from OY757144.1 coordinate 5,171,649, forward strand.
TGTCTTGAAGCGCATATCTTTGTTTGAATTTTGGTAATAACAATTGCTATAGATAATTGTTTTGAATAATGCTTATTAATTATTTATTTATTATTATTATAATTTTCTATTTGTTTTTTAGTTAAATAAACAGAAGTGAGAAATAGTTACAAAATGTATATTTTTGTTTCAAACTTTAACCATAACTTATAGGTATATTTTATTTAAAAAAAAAAAAAACTTCAGCAAGTAATAGTCACTAGAAATAATTATTAAATTTCCATTTTAACAATAAAAATTTACGCATATCAAATGGATATTGCAGGAAAAAATCACAAGAAATAATAATGCAATTTCCATTAGTTAGACTTAAATTCATAGTTTTGATTATTGTTTATTTTGTATCGAATAAAGTACGAAATAATTATTAGATTTCGATTTTTATTTAAAAGCAGCTCCATAACTAAGCCATACATATTTTCTCATTTGAAGAAATAATTATTCAATTTCTTATTTTATATTTAGATGATTTATATTTTTTTAATTAAAAATGCATACACAGCAAGTAGCTAGTCACAATTGAAATCTTTTCAGTTTTAAAAGAATAATTTACAGGGTATTTTTGCACTTGTCTGCTCTCATTGTCTTTTAATTGTCTGCCAAGCCGTTGTGTCGTGTCATTAATTAAAATGAAATTCTTAAAGCGAATTTGCATAAATTGCAATTTTTGTTGCTGCTGCTGTTGCTGTTGTTGTTGTTGTTGTGGCCATGATTGTCAAGTTGAGGCTAAGCAAAGATTTGCATTACGTTCAATTTCCGAACCGTAAATGAAAACTCCCCGAGCGTAAGGCTAAAAACCAAACAAAAAGCCCCCCAAAAAGTCTCCAAAGAATCTTCTGCGAAGAGCTTTTGTATTTGAATCAAGCATATCTCGGATTATATGCCATATATGTTTTACATATGTATGCAGACGTTTTCAACAATTTCAGCAATTTACAATTGTGGCACATGTTGAACACTCTCACACACACACACACACTCACACACACACGCAGCATCCGCAATGTGGCAACTCTTTAGCCTCGTCGCACCCCTTGACATCCCCTAGAGCTAACCTCAGAGCCCCCAGCTCAATCCCATCAGGCCTGGGTAAATATGCCATTGAGGAACAGCTTCATTAGCACAAAATGTGTAACACACACCACACACACACACACACACACACTCACACTCGCACACACAGTGAGAGAGAAAGAGAGAGGGAGAGTGGCCACCCACATGTGGAAATGTTGCCAACAATTTTGGGGCTGTAAAATAAAATATTTGCTTAACAGACGCAACAAAAAAAACACCAAAATAATTGCAACTAATTAAAGTGCAAATGCAAATATTTGACTAAATAAAATTTATACCAACACACACTCACACACACACTCACACACTCATTCTTTTATGCGCTGAAAATTGATTAAATTCGAAAATGGCAAAGGCGAAATTAAAACGAGTAAAACGAAAAATGTTGCAAGCATTATTTCAGTGGCAGTTCAACAAATACACTGACTACCAAATGATAGCTAAAATGGATATATAGTGAAATAATCCCAAAATTAAATTTGAATAGTCAATTATTTTTTCCAGAAAAATATACAATACTTTACTTTATTCGATACATCAATTCTTTGACTATAAAAATCAGATCAAAAAATTAGTGCTAGGAAATAGGAAATAAATTTAAAATTAAATTTGCATAGTCAATTATTTTTCGGGAAAATATATCTTATGCTTAAAAAAAGGAAATGTTTATTACAATTTATTTGTTTGGAAAAAAACTCAGTTTGCGTACGCAATATTTTTAAATTGTTTTGTTTAGAAAAATATATTTGTATAGCAACAAAGAAAATGTTTATTTTAATTGATTTTTTTGTTGTGGAAAATTATATTTTGTTCTAAAAGAAAGAAAGTTACTAGCAGTCTGCTAATGCTTTTTTTGAAATATAAAAGATTTCATTTTAGGAACCAAAATTATATTAAATATTTACAAAAAAAAAAAGAAAATATATTTGACATTTTATTGTCAGCCAACTCCCTATTGATTTGTCTTATCTCTAGTCGAGCATACCCCAGAGAATAAATAGAACAATAAATGCGCCATTGATACACTGAACTATAAAGTTGAACTATCAAATTGCGCTAATTTGGCATTCCAACGAACAATAATGTTAGACAACAAAAGAGGGCACACCAAAGATAATGACTTAAGATACCCTGTGAATAACAAAATGCAATTAATGTTTAACACTTAACAAGCAACATCTGCTGATAGAATAATTACTATAAAATTGGAGTTTAGCGAAGCCAGTATATTTTATTTGCCTTTTAATTAAACACTAATTATTTGAGCAACACAAAATGAGTTGCTTATTTTACAGGGTATTACGTTGGCCTATTTTAATAATTAGCGAAATAAAATTTGAATTTGCATTTGATGCTCCCAGCGGGTGACTAATAAATGCCCATTTACCACTGTTGTGTGCTGCATTTTGTGGTGCACACATTCACACAGCAGCAGCAGCAGCATGGGGAAAAGGTAGTGGACAGGGGAAGGGAAGGATTCAGGGGTCTGGGGTAATGGAGGAGGAAAAATGCGATTCACTCGACCACTTGCCGAGTTAAGAGCTCAGATAAATGTTTAAAATGTTGCATGCACATTGCAATCGATGTAGTTGTTGTTGCTGTTGTTGTTATTGTTTATTGCATGCCCCATGGAATTCAATGTTGATGTGTGTGTGTGTGTGTGTGTGTGTGTGCGTGTGTGTTTGTGTTGATGTGTGTGTCAGAATGCGATTGTTCGCTTCACTGCACGCCGAGCACCAAATGCAAATATTAACAAATATGAAAAACGAACTGCATTGAGAGCAACTTCCCTTCACACACAACTGTACGCGACGCCTATCGGCCTGCCTATCGAGGCGGTTATCGCCACCGCCACCGCCACCGCCTCCTCCCTCTCCACCGTCACCCTCTTGGCAATTCGCACTTCCGTGACTTTGTTTATATCGCCACTTCAGCAGCCTTGAACAACATTTGCCATTTTAATGCAGCCGCCTTTAAAGCCAACTTTATTTGCAGTAAACAGAAGCGTTATCGATTAATTAAGTAGTGCTATAGATTTATCGATAATTAAATAATATATTATTACTATAAATTCTCTAATTCCCTTGTGGAAATTATTTTTTAAATCATTTTTTTACTGCAATTTATAAATATTTGAGCTTAAGATTTTTCGAAAATTTGCCAACTAGTTTTAAATTAATAACAACTAAAAATGATAAGAAAATATCGTAATTACGTATAGGAAAGCTCATCGATATACATTTATATATTATTTTTTTAAATAATTGCACTTGCAATTTATAAAAATTTACAACTACTTCAGATTTTGTCGTTTATTAATTAACTAGTTTCTATTAATTTACCACTATAAATTAAAACAATATATTCTGCTTGGTCGTATTAAGATATTGATCATTTTATTAATTTAAAATTGATAAACATTTCCAATTGATTTCGATTTTTCGCTTGTTAGGAATGTAGTTTTTACTATGTTCATTTTAGAAATTTTTCAAATCGAGTATTAAATGCAATCCAGTTCATAAAAAAAGGACTCCATTAAATACATATAGATTATCGCAAGTTTCCCGCATTCCTTTGATAGATTATGTACTATCCAGTCAATCATTTCATTCATTTTCATATTAAAAGTCTATAAATGTGATTATATTGTATTTCTCGATTACAAATTAACTGGCGATGCTTTGTCCAATTATCGATAGCATCAAACGCAATTCTGTTCTAAACGTAACTAAACAGTTTATGCCAGTTTCATTACCTTTCGATAACTGTGTGGCCCGGGGGAACAGATTCCTTTCCTCACTCTGCCTTTCTGGCCATTTGTCGCTATTGTGCAACAACACGCAATTAACGCAATTACCCATCCCTGGCATTCCAGGGCACAACGCAGATGGCGACGTGTGGCTGTCGAACAATTTGCGGTGCGTTGTCGAAGCTTGAAAACTCGAGACAGTTTCGCATAAAATGCAACACTAATTGCAATTAACAAAGTGCATCAAACTAGTCGATGGCTGCAGCCCCAGGGATGCAAAACAGCAGCTAACGTTGCGTATTTCCTTTGTCTGCTCACATCGTGATACCCTGTTAAACACTTCTGCGTGGGGTATTTCAATTGTATGGGAATTGCAAAAAAAATAATGACCAGTTAAATGTAATAATAATGGAAAAATGCGAGACGTTAAAAATAGATATTTCTTGCATCAATTTATCTTTTTATAATGAAACTACACATAGAAAAATTAAAAGGAATACTTAAAGATAAAAATAGTTTAGTTAATAATTTAAAAATATTTGAAAATATTCAGCATTTAAGTAACAATAAATATAATATTTAGTAAGAACAATTTTAGTATTAAAATGCTAATTTAAATGCTTTAGCTTGTAGCGTAAAGAATAGTTATCAATAACTTAATAAATAAATAGAAACTGTTTAATTAGTATAGCTAAAATTGCTTAGCTAAGTGCAGGGTAACTGCTATTCAAGCAGCCTGGCAACAAATTAAAATAGGGCATTAAAACTGCAGAATAATCATATTAATTTAATAAGTCTAGCTGCAATTTAATTAAATATGCTAACAAATTATTGCAAAATATGTAGGGTATCTGCATGTCTATCAGCTAAAATTGCACTGCATTTTTCATGCAACTCGACAGCAAATTGCATGTAAAAATTGACAATATTGTGGCCGACTTGTTTCCCACTGGCATTGCAAGCGGCAATTTAAAAGTGATCGCATTCACACACGCACACACGCACACGCACACACACACACGCACACACATACACGCACACACACACCTACAACTCGAGTGTGTGTGTGTGTGTTTGCGACTGTTTGTATTTGCATTTATAACGTGATATGTCGACATTTTGTCTTGTAATTAAATTTGCAACAACAGACGCAGCAGCGGCAGCAAAACATAGTTCAACTGTGATTCACACACACGCACTTGAACACTCACTCACGCACACTCACTCGCACTCACACTCGCACTCACACTCGCACTCACACTCGCACTCACTTAGGTGTATTGAATCAATCGTTGAAACGTTACGCTGAATTAAGTGCTTCAACTGGCGATTGGCTGCAAAAAAGTTGGCAACAAAAAATCGCTGCTCGAAGGAAAAGCAAACACACACACACACACACACACACACACACACACACACTCTGAAACACACACACACACATAGAGAGAGAGACACTCGTAAAAATAAAGCAACGCCTGTGCAAATATCGCTCATACGGCCCGTAAACTGTTTAAAACTGCATGACAGTTGATTTCACCGGCAAGGTGTTGGCTCGGAAACTGTCCAAAGTTCAGACGAGGTTAAGCAAAGATTTATACGGCAGCAAGTTTCGAGTGCTCGCCTATTTGAGGTCGAGTCGAGTCGTCTCACAGTCAACTGCCACCTGAAGAACCAGCTGAATTATTGAGCGAGCAACGACAACGAAGGGGACAAAATCATACTGACAGCTGACTGCATCAAGTTGTTAAGTTGTTCGCTCACATGTGGGTCATCGATGGAGCGTGCCGCAAACTGTGAGCGACCCGACCATCAAATGTTCAATACTGCGACACTGTCCGGCAACTGGGTTAAAATTGGCCCGAATGATGGCCCAAATAATTATGCCAATTATCGCCACTAATTATGACCGACAAGCAGCAACAAAGTCGCATGTTTCTATTCGAGCTATTTTAATATACTGCAAATATCACGTATACGTTGTCGATTTTAATTACGAATTATGCCAAATAATATTTTGGCATAAACATTAATAACTTCAAGCCCCAATTCACTGACTTTGATTGATGAAATTGCAGAAAAATAATTACTTCGTAACATTACGTATACGTAACATTTCAGCACAAGTTTGATTTATGCGCGATATTTTTGCAATACTTTCTAATTTCGAAACAAAAACTAATATTGTAGCTGGCATTATAAGTCAAAAATCACTGAATTTCATTGCAAATAAATTGCATACAAAGTTTTGCATTAAAATATTACGTATACGCAACAGCTCATTCAAAATTTGATTTATGCATTACATTATTTATTTTGAAATACGTAGTTGATATTAGTCAGCATTTTTATAGAATTATAGATTATTTCAGAGCTAATAAGCAACACAAGTTTAACATTATAATATTACGTATACGTAACATTTCAGCACAAGTTTGATTTATGCGCGAAATTTTTGTAATACTTTCTAATTACGAAACTTGAACTAATATTCTAGCTGGCATAATAAGCTAAAAATCACAGATTTTCATTTGCAAATAAATTGCCTAAAAACTTTTGGATAAAAATATTACGTATACGCAACAGCTGCCTAAAAATTTAATTATGCATTACATTATTTATTTTGAAATATTTTGTTGATTATTAGTAAGCATTTTTAAGAATTATGAATTATTTCAGAGCTAATAAGCAACACTAGTTTAACATTATAATATAACGTATACGTAACTTCTTAGTTCGATTTGAATTTTCATTTACTAGTATTTATTTATTTACTTTGAAGAGACAACTTATTGAATTTTGCATTATTTAGTTGATAGAAAAATCATTCTAAAAAATTTCTTCAACCAAAAATTTAACTAACCAACTTCTGCTATAAAATGTAGAAACGATTATTTATTGTGCTCAACAATTTTTAATGCATTTTATTTGACATACAAATATTTTTTAGCGCATATATAAAAACATGAGATGAGAAACATCAATGAGCACGAATTATGGCTTAGAAATCTTTTGTATTTCCAGTAATATAAATTTAATGATATATTATATGCAATGACTTTAAATTAAACGTTGCTGGCAATTGTGCATAATTTATGTATTGATTGAAAACGAGCAATTTCTTAAGGTGAAGTTTATTTCACAGCTAATTTTCTATTAAAAAACATTCAACTAAATAAATGTTTAATATATGCTTTCAACTTTTGCAACGCTGTAATAGGAAAGTATTCACTTTAAGATAGATGGATTGCAAATATTCAATTCAAGTCAGATAATTCACAATTCAAGGACTATTTAATTTATAAGTAAGAAGGGGAAATTAGATAAATAAACTTGAATTAATATTATCCGTGAACAAAATGAATTTTGAGATAATTTTAAAGTTCGCAATGGCAAAATCGTCGCCGTTAATTTCCGCTTTCGCTTTTGTGGCACAGCTTCAGTGACTTGAACTTCAACTTCTGAGGCAGCCTGGTTGCAGTTGTGCAACTGAAATGCAGCTGCCAACTTGCAACTCCTCTCGTTTCCATCAGATATGTGCCACTTTCAGCGGCAGTTAACTGCCAGACACAACTCTCGATCTTTGGCCACAGCAATTTGTGGCTCGCACATGCAACAACCGTCCACAACTGTCTCGGTGTCTCGGAGTGGGGCAACTCTCCCGATTGCCTGATTGCCTTGCTTGCCCTGCTTGCCTCCTTGCCCCACATTTCGAATGCAACAATCTTGGATGGAAGGCAATTGATATCTGCATTTGACATTGTTTTGCACTCAGCTCTCAAATATGCAGGAATTCATTGCCCTAAAACGCAAAGCCCAAGCGAATCGAACCAATAAACGTGACAATTTCTAGCATAGACAGATTTGGCACTCACACACACACACACACACATGCACACACGCACACACACTCACGCACACATGGCCAATGAATATGCATTGTTTAGTTAAATAGTATGAATGAACTTTAAATATTTAAAATAAATAGTTCTTGTTTTAAATATTATTCATTTATAATTTTCCATATCTATTGTTGATAAAGCTTTGATTTTTCGAGGATATTGCAAGATTACAGAATGAAATTCAAAATAAATTATGCTTAAAAAAATCAATGCAATTTATACATAAATTGATATAAGTACAAACATACGAATGTTGCTCTACTTGTTGATTATTTATTTTTATCAGTTATAAATATTAGGCAAAAGAGCAGGAATTTAAAAAATAATGCAAATAAATTAGCTGTAAAAGATCAATGCAATTTTGATATTGAAATTAAAAATGCAAATACGAATTTCAAATTTCGAATTAAATTAGAAGAATATGTAGGTTATAAAAATAAACTTAGATAAATGAAGAGGTGATAAGAATATTTTTAGCAGCATGAGGGAATTATTATTCAGAAACCAAACTGAGAGCTGCTTTTAGTTATAAGATGGTATTAGATTAGATGCTTTTGAACGTCTTTAGCCCGTCGAGAATACCTCATAGCAAGCTGGCTTCATTTGCAGGGTATGGCGAGTTTTAAGTCGACGCTTTCGCATTGAATCGCGTGGAGCAGCGAGAGCCACAGACCGAGCCACGTCAGGGCCATTAATTAAAGCAATTAAATGATTTTCGCATTTAAATTCAATTGCTGCAATGCTCTGTTCATGCTACAAGCTGCCTCTTCCCCTCTGCCCCTCGCTGTGGCACGTGTAACACAGGTAGCATAGAGAGAGAGAGAGAGAGAGAGAGAGAGAAAGAGAGAGCGAGAGGGATTTGGCGTTGTCCTTCAGCATTTGATGGCACATCATAAGCATATTACGCTCGATGTTGGCCAACTTTTTAATGGCCGACGATGTCGCAATGCAAACTTTTTCATTGCCTATGCAAACGATCTGCTCGACAACGCCAACAACTGCAAACAGCAATAACAATAACAATTGGCAAAATAACAAGTAAAATAAAGCAAAGAATTCCGCGCAGATATTTAAATGACACATTAAGTGCGATGCGATGCGATGCGATGCGATGCGATGCCAGGGAAAAAACTTTGCCAACTGCCATAACGAGAGAATCGCTTTGAATCCAAATCCAAATTCGAGTTTCAGTTTGAGTTTCCTTCTCTTCTCATCTTTTTTTCCTTTGCTTTCCTTTTTTTACGGCCACTTCTATTTCTACTTCCACTTCCACTTCAATTTCTAGTCGTTGCAGCTGCCAATGCAAATTGTGCCTGAGCTGCTGCATAACGAGGGCTGCTCGAAACAATCGCTTCCAAATTGCATTCAATTTGTCAGTTTAAAGATGACAATATTGAACTATTTACCCAAAGTAAACAATACAATAAATAAATTAAATAATTGCTAAAGTCTTTCTCAGTTTAAAAGTCAAAATAAATAAATATGAAAATGAACAAAAAATTTAAATTAGATTTATACAACTAAATGAATAAAAGAATCATACATTTTTAAAAATATTTTAGATGCAACAAATCGACAAAGAGTTTGACAAGATGACTTAAATAAATAAAAATAATAATAAAATCATTTAATGCAACCAATTTACTATGAGCTTTAGAAGTTAACAGAATTGATAATATATATAAAACTTAATGCAGCCGATCAATTAGGAGCATGAGAAGTCATCAATAATAAATTTGAATATAAACTTTTGAATTATTTCGTATTCATTTAATTAAATAAATTAAATATTTCAAAATGAAAAAAAAATAGATGCAACAGTTTAATTTAAGGCTTCAAAAGTCGACTTAAATATTTGCAGTATTGGCAGTTAATTTGATATGCCTTTTAACAAAATATAAATAAAAATAAATTCAAGTAAGAATAAATAAATAAAAATAAGAATAAATAGATATAAATATAACCTCTAAACATCTGTTGAACTGTTGTCAAAACGCAGCTAAAGTTGAGTTTAATGCATTCTTGAGCATATTTTTTTAATTCTTTTAGACATTTTGTGTGTCCAGTAAGCTTTCCTATTTTTACAAAGAAAAGGCGAACAAATTTACTAAGAATCTAAATCTAATTAGACAGAGCAAATATTTTCTTAGAACTTAATAATAGAAAAATTAAGAAAATGTTAAATTGAATATAGTAAATGTACTTAATGGAGGCTAGGTAAATTTTTCTATCTCAACACATAAAAAACGCGCAAATTTCTTATGCGAAAATTCTAATAAATTCACTTATCAGAGATTTTCAATTTAATAACAATTAAACAAGTTAAAACAGAAAAATACGAAGTGTCAAAAGCAAATTAGTTGTTTGGTAAATGAATGCGAGTAAATTAGCAAATCAATACAATACGCAAATAAATAAAAATAAACATACAAAATAGAGAAGTCAAGAAATAAAAATATGTAAATAAATACAATTAAATAGAAAGCAAGTAAATGAATTAAAAATATTTAAATAAATGAAATAAATAAATTCAATTAAATAGAAAGCAATTTGTTGAGCAGTCCTCGCCGTCGATTTGCAGATGCAGCAAAATGACAAAAAACATTTCGTTGCATTCTTCATCGCATCGCAATGATTGCCATCAAATTACGTGTGCCTTAAATGCATTAAGGCATGTGGCATTAAGTACAGTTGCCACATGCAACCTGAAGTGCTCGAAGTGGCAGGCAACAAGCTGAAGAACGAGTTTTTTCTTTTTTTTTTTTATTATTTTTGATGGGAGGCATTGCGTAAATTGCGCAATTCTGCGGCGTGTTCGAATGTAAAACATGCATTAATGTGGCCAATGTATGTGCTGGCATTTTAAATGAACACCCCCAACGCAGACACACACACACACACACACACACACAACACACACACGTACGCACACACACACACGTTGAACAATTTTCAATTAAAAAAATGGAAAGGAATAAAAGAAAATGATCTGGAAATGACAAAAACAGGCCGAAGGAAGCAGGCAGAAGGCCAAAGACGGCAGCGTCCTTGTTGCACGGCATCCGGGCACCAACACACACACACGCATGCAACATGCAACATGCCACACACACACACACACACGCACATGTGGCACACACACACACACAGACACACGGAGTGGACTTTTGACTGTCAGAAATCTGCACTTCCGCTTTTGTCACTGCGCCGCGCATTGTGGCGGAAATGCTGTGGTAAATGCATTTACATGCCACGCCCCCACCAACAACTGGCCCGCCCCCTTCTGCTGCTGCTGCTGCTGCGTGTCGATGTGTGCTTGGCCAACTATAATGAATATTCATATGATTAAGGGATTTACATTGTAATTGAATTATTTAAATGCGCTGCTCTTTCTCCTGCCCCTCATGCCTCATGCCACATGCCGCATGCCTCATGCCTCTTTGCTGCTGCAGCTGCCCCTGAAAGTAGAGCAAATTCAATTATGTGGATCGTATTACAGCTTTACACATCAAGTGAAGCACTTTTTATCCCCAATGCCCCCAAAGGGAATGCGTAATAAATGAAGCGTGGCGCGATGCAGATGACTTTGCCCCAAGATCTCCGCGTGTTTCATCTTTAATGATGCCAAAGGTGCGAAACAAGTGCAGAACAAAAATGGAGCAGAAAATCATCATAAAATGTGCAATTAAAAAACACTAGAAATTGAAAAGAAAAATGCAAGCAAAGTCAGTGAGGTGATTAAAATAATTAAACGAGAATTTACTCAGAGAGGGATTTAATTTAAGATTCAATTATTAACTTTAATACTATCATTTGCAAGTATTGTATTTCAAAAGTATTGAAGAGGGACATAAAAATAATAATTATTGAGAAAAATAATTATAAAGAGCAAGCAAATGACAAATCTGCAATCGAAAAACACTAGAAATTGAAAAGGAAAATGCAAGAAAAGTTAGTGAGGTGATTAAAATAATTAAACGAGAATTTTCTGCAAAGAAATGATAGCGAAACTTAGAAAAGGATTTAATTAAAGATTCAATTATTTACTTTAATATTATCATTAATAAGTATTATATTTCATAAATATTGAGGAGGGAAATAAAAGTATTAAATTCTGAATATTCTGAACAATAATTGTGAAGCACAAGCAAATGAAAAATATGCAATTAAAAAACACTAGAAATTGAAGGGCAAACATTAAATTCGTTCAGAATAATTAGTGTTAAAATATCAAAAATAGTAAAAACAAATAATTAATGCAAAAATGATGATAAATACATTAAAAAGAAATTAATTGTTTGCTTTTATAATTAACTTAAATGTTTGAGCTTTCTAAAAGTCAATTTCATAAAATAGAAAATACAAACAATAAAAGCAGAAGATATCAGCAAAGGGAAACGTGTCGAAAAAAAATGTATATATTAAAGAAGAGATATATTCAGGAGCAGCAAGAATAAGTGTGTCGACTTTGAGGAGCTCATTTGCAAAAGGGATTATCTTGAAGACGTCAGAGAAGTCCAAATATAAAGCAGAGTCAACAACAATTTAGAGAATTCATTCGCTAATTATTCAGACCCTTTTCAACTGAGGTAAAGACAAAGATATAAAATAAAAACCCAAATGAAAACATCTGTCGAAAGCGGCGCATCGAAAAAACAACTCGAAATTAAATTGCAAACGGAGGATGAGTTGAAAATAGCTGTTGAAGGCATTGATTAAGCTGGAAGCAGAGCAAGGAGCAAGGATCAAGGACATGGCATAGTGCTGTGTAATTCATAATGCACACTTGCATTAGTTGGAACAACAGCATCAAGCTGAACCCGAATGTGGCATGTGCTGTGTGGCATGTGGCATGTGGCATCTGCCCGCTCATATATTCCTTGCCACATTCAGGCAAACTTTCCGTTCGATTGTCCATTTGTGACCCACTTTTATGCCGAGAGAGAGAGAGCGAAGCGGAGCGGTGACAAATGTAAATTTTCGGGTTTTTGACAGAGCAAGGACTTCAGCCTCCGCCTCCGCCTCTTGCCCCCCCTTTTGGGTGGACTTCCTGTGTGCGCATTGACTATGCATTGCTTTGATTTGTTTGTAATTGAAAAGCGTCGGCTAATTGACTGGCCGAGTGACAGGGCGACTGACAACAACGTGAAAATACTTTCGCCCTCCGTTTGGCATCCATCCACAGTGGCCCAGTCAACGAGATTGTCTTGCCCTGACACATTTAAAGCGAGATCCTTTAAGGACAGCCCAGGGAAGACAACGGAATTGATAAAGTGCCAGATGCGAAAACGACAACCGAAAACTGAAACTGAAAACTCGACTGAAAACTCAACTGAAAATCGAATGTAGAACGTACAAAACAAGCGAGTAAAACGATGAAAACCAAAACTTGATTCAATTCGCAGCGCGAGAACACTCTGTTAATACCCTGTAAATATCCCAAAAATAACTGCAATTTAGTTGATCATTTTGGCTACATCTTAAATAAAATTACAAATAAATTTGCCCTTTAATAGTTTATTATTTTATGAGAACGTTTCGTATCACAAAATAATTTAGCGTAAAAAATTATTTAATTCAGTTTATCATGTCAAGTGCATTATAAATACAATTTAAAGAAAACTAAACTTTAATTTTGAATTTTTGATTTAATAGTTTCTTTAATACTGAAATGTTATTCTACAAATATATAGCACATGCAAAGCAGAGTGCGAAAAATCTTGAATCTTTAGCTTATCATATCAATTGCAATAAAATAGGTTTTCCGTTTCATTCTTTTTTATTTGTGAAAACATTTGAAAAAAAAATTATTTTTATCACGTTGCATTAAAATTACAAATAACAACAACTTGATTATTTAATATTTATTAGTATTAAAATTTATTATCAATAATATAACATACTAAGCATAAAAAACAATATGAATTCAGTTGATCAATTTAATTACTATTAAATATGTATTTATTTTATTTTTTTGTACTTTATTGGTTAAGTCTATAGACAAAGAATAATATTCTTATAAAAAAGCCCAGCGTTCAAATAACTCGAATTTAGATAAACATTTTAAATTAATTACTATTCGAATAATACAAAAATCTCTCCTTAAACTATTTGTCTGGGTTACAGCAAAATATCGAATTATTTTCGGTCACTGTTGCTGAGCAACTTCCATTTTATATTATTACATAGCAGTTCAAATCATTTTTAAAATAACTTGTGAGCCAATTTTGTTAAAAGAAATTCATTTATTAAAAAAAGTACATTTTCCAAATTAGTTCAGTTTGCAATATAGTAAAATAAAATGCTTGAAGTTGAATTTTAATAAAAAATACCAGGAAAAATATTACTTTTTCAATAAAGGATTTAAAGATCGAAACTTCATTAGAGCAGCAGATATGTTTTTGCATTTTACAGGGTATCTGCCAGTGGTGTTAATCTCTGCTTTACACATGCCGCCGTAGTTTCTTTTTCATGCTGTTTTTTTGTTGCTGGCATTTTGTTTTGGCTTTTTGGCTGACTGTAAATTTCTGCTGTCGTTCTTCTTCAGCGTTTTTTCTTCATTGGCGTGGTTGCAAACGACCGAAGAGGGGCAAGAGGGGAAGGGAAGAGGGAGAGGGGAAAAAGGGGGGGAGGCTGCTGGCCAGCGAGCATTGAGTGGATTTTTGGGGGCCTTTTGCCACTTGGCACTTGGCAAAAGCTGCCAAAGCATTTCAGCGCCACATCACAGCTGATAGACGATATATACACCATACGTTCAGCCCCCTATCTCCTCCTCCCTCTTCCTCTTCCTCTCCTCCCCGCTCTTTTCTCTTCTTTCTTTGCAGTTCTTTGCTGCAGTGCTGCAGGCGTTAAGTGTGTGAAATTCAGTTAGCTTCGGATTTTTGCCTCTCTTTCACATTTTGTTGCTCGCTCTTGCGCTCGTGTCGAGTTCAGCTGCGATTTACTCTAATGGCATTTGCTCTTAACGAGACAGTTATTGACAGGTCGCCCTTCCCGCTTCTCTCTGCCCCTTCAAATAGCCAAAGCTTTTCAACTACAGATAGTCATTTCAACGGCAATTGCAATTGCAGTCGCCCAACTTCAGTTGCAACATCAGCTGCAACATCAGTTGCAACTGCAACATCAGTTGCTGACTGATGACTCGCAAATCCTCTTAATTAAGCCTAAGCAATTGATTAGCTTGGGCTCAAAGTGCTCCAGCAGAGAGACTAACACATCAAGCGGCAACGACTCCGAAGTGATGAGTCAACGAATCAGCCGCAGCTAAAGCCAAAGCTCATCTGAATAGTTAGTCTTTTATCTTGACTTGCAGTCGAGATACTCTGCAAATTTAGTTTGAACTTTTAGTTGACAATCGAATTCAAAATTAGCTGCATTTAAGGTCTGAAAGTGTTGAGTGTTTATACAGATTGAAGAATTCAAATTAAAACACTTATCCATTTTATTTGTGCCAATTAAATTTAATTTAATAATACAATTTTAGCGGTTTGATGCAAAATTTTTTCTGTAAATTAATTTTGTATTTTTTCTTAATCGATTTCAAAATGATCAGCATTTTGTATTATATTTGGGCTTAGTTCGTGATTTAAGGTCTGAAAGTGTTAAATCTACTTTATGGATAATTCATACTTAAATACGTATTTATTTTATTTGTGCCAATTAGTTTTCTTAATAATAGCAATTAAATTTTGTAATGCAATTTCAGTAATTTGTGAAGCTCAATTTATTCTGCAAACTTAGTTTGTATTTCTAATTAACAATTGATTTAAAAAATTAGCTGAATTTTGTATTCTATTTGTGATTCTCAATCTGTGATTTAAGGTCTATAAGTTTTGTGCCTACTTTTTGCATAATTCAAACTTAACTACTTATTTATTTTATTTGTGTCTATTAAATTCATGAAAATGATTTTTTTTTAATATTTTCATGTTTACTTCATTTCTTTGTAAAATTCAATATCAAGTGAATTTGATAAAATTAGTTATATAGTACAAAGCTAGTTATCATTTCTCCATTTATATTTTTAGTTTGAAGATAATTTCAGCAATTTTCTATTTTTATTTGCTTAGACATTTTCACATATTTATTATTTAAAAATCAATTTTTTAAGTGTCTTATGATTATTGCATATTATCAATTATTTAATATAAATTACTCGTACTCGTTAAAACATATTTTTACATTATTTATTTATTTATTTTATTTTTTTGCGATTTTCAGTAAATGCAATAATATTTTGTATACATTATTTTCAACTTGAAATTGTATTTGAGTTGTTTAAAGGCATTTTCACATATTTGCAATACATTTAAAACTATATTCCAGTCAATAGGCATTTTCACACATTCATAATTTAAAAATGTGTTTAAGAAACATTCAAATAGTCTCTTGAATAATGTTTGTCTAATATCAATTATTTAAAGTGAAAACACACATAACTTTGGTCACGTGCGTAACACAAACAGTATCAGTTACAACAAGACAATTTGTTGAATTTAATAATTTGAATGTGGCATCGAAAACAATCCTTTGCGATGGACAAATACGAGTATCAATTACAAATGGCAGCTGCCGTATCATTAATTCCTCAGCAATTGTAATTAAAATATGTTATGCATTTCAAATAATATTGCTTGGTCCATTGATGGGCGCACGTGGCGTATGCGTGATCACAATAAATGTACTGAACATCTATGGCATAAGTAATTGAAATGTGCAATGACAATTGCTGAATGCTTAAGCAGCTTAACATTCAGACAGTCGCTTCAATTATGCAAAATTCAAAGGCGCTCAACGTCTAATCAACATGAAAAAGACCCCAAGGGGAGAGGCAGCTGGAGAGGAGGAGGGCGAGGGAAAACATAACTAAGAAACAAATGGTAAAATGTACAATATTAAGTATCCCAATGCCCAGCAGATTAAAGGGAGAAGCGGGGATTAACTGAAGGCTGACAGACAGACAGACTGAGAGGGAGAGGGGAGGGGAAAGGCAGTTAGTCAATCAGTCATTCGTTTGTTTTAGCTCAGTTACTAATGTAATTGAAATAATTTCATTTTGACATGAAACGAGCTGCTCGTATTTATGAGACGACTCAACAACTACAACGCAACAAGAAATAAACGACAGAAGGTTGCAAATGCAGTCAGTGATCCCCAGACGCGATAATGCTCAACGGAAAGATACCCTGTAAAAGACATTTTTTGTCACTTTAATTTGAATGAAATTGTTCAGCAATTTCGAAGGGATTTAAGCAGTCAATAGTTTTAGATAAATCCGATTACATTAAGCTTTAAAAGGTGGTTAATCAAATAAATAAACATTTAAAACTCAAATTTTTTTCAATTAAATTTTAGATTATTGAGATGACAGCAATTTAAATGTAGAAAATTAAAATTAATGCATTATAGTTAGTCTAAGAAAATAAATAACAAAATAAAGTGAAGCTATTTTAATTTAATTGAAAAGCGATAGAAAATTGCCTTGACAGCTGGCAACCTAAAGGCAGAAAAATTATGCCAAAACAACATAAATAATAATTTAAATATTTTCAAAGAGTTATGAAAATTTAATGATTGCTTAATAGACATTTAAATAAAATGTAATTAAATGAAACGAAGAGATTTTAAATCAATTGATAAACACTAGAAAATTGCATTGCCAAAATAATAGTTTTGACAATTAATAAAAAAACATCATCAAAGTGAATTCCAAGATATAAATATATAAATCTGTAAAATCTGTGTGAGACGCAATTTTATCAATATTTTAGTTAAGGTTCTTTTATTTGATTATTAGAACCTGACAATTTGACAATATTTGCTTTTAGGTAAAAATGAATTTTTGACTTCTAAATTTTCAATTAATTCAAAATGTCATTTGATAAAAGCAATTATACATTTTGAAGAGAAATTTTGTCAGCTGAAAAGTGCAGAAGAAATTGTAAATAATGGCAGAAATTCGAACTCAACTCAAAATAGATTTAGCATATTACAAACAAATTTAATTTTGGTTTATTGAATAGTGTTTGAATGTTGAATTGTTGCTAACAATTTTGCATATTTAAGTGCTGCATTTGGCTTGAAGTCTTCTATAGGGTATAATCGCTGGAAGTTGCGTGAGTTGAGCTGAACTTTGGCTGACATTTTGCCAGAACTTGTGAAAATGTTGCCTACAGACGGCATGTGTGTGCGTGTGTGTGTGTGTGTTGTGGAAAAACCGTAAACAAGAGTAGCAACAACAGCAGCCACAAGGACAATGAGCTAGGACTGATGTCTAACCATGAAGCCGGCGACCGAGCGGGTAAACCGCATGCCAAAAACGGAAGTGGCATTGTTAAGCGGTTTACATCTGTGTGTGTGTGTGTGTGTGTGTGTGTGCTCTATGTGTGTGTGTGTGTGTGTGTGTGTGTTGCACAGCCTTTGCCTGCGTTTAGGCTGCCGTCCATCCGTCCATCTGTCTATTTGTTGTTGTTTTGTGCGTTTGCATGCTAAGCACGTATTTCCGGCATAGTTTTTGCATTCGTCTGCAGACCTTACCCCCCCCTCTTCCCCCTCTCCTCTTCCCCATCCCCGTTTCAGTTGCAGCTTCATTTCAAAACATTTGGATTTTAGTTTAGTGGTTTTAAGTTGTGCTATAAATCGCAACTGGCAAAGCATATTTATGATAGATGCGCCGCTTTCTCCCTCTCTCTCTCTCTCTTTCACTCTCTATTGCTGTCTCTGTCTCAGGCTCTTAAGTATCGCAGCCTTAAGGCTTCCGGCTTCTGTTGTTGTTGTTTTTTTTACAGCAATTGGGCAAATTGGTTTATTGCAAATGGCAGCTGTCCCTCGGGATTCAACATCGCAAGTTTTAAATGCGACCGCTCGATCAACCCTCGTTTTCGTGTTGCTCTCTAAATCTCCCTCAATATCAACCAACTGCATACAAATTGACTTCATTATGGACTTCAATCCTTTGGCGGCACTTGCTTTTTGCCCTCAGCCACATTTAACAGTCGACAATCGTTGGGAATGCCAGCATATATTTGTTAAAAAGTAGATTTTGAGTGGCTAGCATTTTGTTTTTGTTATTCAACATTTCATATATATATTTTAAAATTTTCCTATCTTTAATAGCATTTAATTATAACATATTCAAATTTTTATTTCTATTTGCAGGTAAGCCACAATCACTTAACGATTTACGCATTTGGTGTCAAAAATAAGCTAAACAGCATACGGGACGATGCAACAAATATTTACAAAATGTTGGTGAGCAATATTTAAATTTAGTTGCAAAACCATATAAAAATAGTCAGTCAAAGAAAATTTCAAATTTATTTAAATATTTTAAAGCAGACTCACTGAAATATTGAAATATTACTATGGGAACAAAAAAAAATACCAGCTAAAAACTAATCAAAGTTAGATAGAAAAGTTTTCTTATTGAATCTAGCTTAAAGCACAATTCAAATGAGTTTAACATAAATTGAACTTTAACCACGAGTACAACTAAAAAGTCGTAAGAAATATCTATGAAGAATTATTTAGTAGAAATATCTGTGATTAATTAGAACTTTCCCATTAGAATTTCATTTTCTAAAGGCAGAAATTGAATTGAGTTATTTGGAAATAAAGAAAAGCAAATTAAAATGAGTTTTAAAAACTGATGAAAATTTAGAACAAAAAAATTAAACAATCGTTAGAAATATTTTTAGAGAATAAATTTCAATAGTTAAAATATCTGTCAATTATTAGAACTTTTCTTTTATTATTACTTCAGTAAAAAACGTAAAAACGAGCTTTACAAAACAATATGCAAATTTGGAATTAACAGTTTGTTAGAATTATACAATCAAAAGAAATAATTCTTAATAATAATTTTTTTGGAAGAAAAAATTCAACTTAGAATAGCATTTTTCAAAGGCAGAAATTTAATTGAATTTTTTAATTACTATGGATTAGGAAAGCTTTTACGGCTTCGATACAAAAGTTAGTAACAATATTGAATTATTTAGCTCCAGATGAGTTCAAATTTGCCATAAATAAATAGTTCAAACAAAACAATGGTAAGAAATATCATTGGACATTAAGCAATAAAAGAAATGTCTGTGCATTCTTATAAAGTTTTGGTAGTATTTGAATTGTGCTGCCGATTAAATACAAAATTTTGATAAAACCCAATTTGATTTGCGGACACAGGAAGCTCTATGAATTTTGGCAGAGCAATAAAGCATTTATTGAATGGGTTTTCTAGCTACAAATTAAAACTCATCGAATGAGCAATGCAGGAATTGCATAAATATTTGCCAGGGTAACAAATATTTATTATTTGTTTGTAGTTCTTGTTGTTGTTGTTGTTGTGCTTAAAGCAACACTGATTGATTCAATATGCAATCAGTCCATCTACAAATTGCATTTCACTCAGCAGAGAAAAAGAGCGAGACGGAAAGTCTGTTCGTTAACATTTCCTGCAACATGGGCAATAAATTAAAATCCTTTGATTTTTATACACAAAAAAAAGATCGGAAATAGAAATGTATCTGTATCTGTGTGTGTGTGACAGTTTGTGGTGTGCGGTCTAATTGACATTTTCGATGTTCTCGGAAAAGTGAAAAGTGAAAACTGAGAAGGCAAGTGAAAAGGCAACATTTTGTTTGTGGGGCGTGACATTATCGTGATGCCTTGACAGCCTGTTTATTTATTCATTTCAGCAAACAGCAAACGAACAAAAAAAAAACGAGTACAAAAAGTTACAGTCGAGAGTGCTCGACTGCGAAATACCCGCTACACATTTCAAGAGAGTGCAAAACATTTATGTAATATTAAAAATATATATATTATATATACCAAAGAATATACCAAAAAGTATTTTCTGTGTGCAAATATACCATTCATGGTCAAACTACATGATTTTTGCCATATCAAGTTGTTTCTTGAATAACTTTTAATTCGATGCTCGTTAATCGTTTCTTATCGTCACGACTGTCGACGCTGATCAAGATTATATAATCTTTATGCGTTCGGAGTTGCCTTTTCTGCCTGTTTCATACATTTTGTATATTCTGTTGGCACTAAGTTGTAATACCCTTCTAGAAGCGAGTAACAAAAAAGCTTAAGAGGGTTGCTGCAAAAGTTTGCGGCATTGGCAAAAGTTTTTCAACTTCTTATCGTTGTTGTTGCTGTTGTTGTTGTTGCCGTTGAGTGATTGAAACTTTGCAGAAATTGTTTGATTTGTATTTTGCTTGTTCTGCTGTTGGTTTTATGCCCAAAGACAGCGCGCGAGCGTGCAGCAACTTTTTGGGGT